>UELU01146866.1:6819-143781 GCA_900490025.1 Megastigmus dorsalis | reverse complement strand
ATATATATATATATATATATAAAAAAATTAGCATCAGTGCCTCAATTCTCCAATATCGATATAACATCGTACAAGAGGATATACAAATTGTTTCGAAGGAAAAAACCTGCATTTAACGGCGTGTCTGTCTCTATAGATTCGTATATAATTGATTTTTTTTTTCATTTATTTAAAGTCTAAGTAATAATCGATACGACAAAATGATTTCGATGAAGTTATATTCGCTCTCCTTTCATCATTTTCACACTTCTTTTTTTTATCCTTTTAATCTTCTATCAGTATTACACGATTCAATTACAACTTCTCTCCTATTTTTTTTTCTTAAATCGACTCCAGCTTCCCTTTGACATGAAAATACCTCGCCAACTTTTTTTTATCACTTAAATATCTATACAGTGTCAAATTAAAAGCTAGACCTTTTCCCTCACTTCTTTTTTCCGTACAAAATCCAACTATATGTGTTTTATTTTTCGTCTCTTGTCTCAGAAGAGACAAAACGATCTATATCAACAATTAACAAAAAAAAAATAACAAAATCAAAGAAAAAAATTTTTTACAGCTGCTATTATTGGTGAACTTAGTTAAAAGGAAAAAAATTGAATCGTGCACAAGGATAAAAAAGTTTCATTATAGATTAATAGTTTTTAAAAAATTTTCTACGCATCGTTCTCATTTCAAACGGAACCTCTTATTTAATTATTCATCGACGTGTACATCGCGTTTCAGGATACCACCGTAATTTCTCGAATCTGTTTAAGTGTAGAAGTCTACGATTAATGTGATTCTCTTTCATTCCAAGCGCTTTACAAACGCTCTGAATGCAGAGATGAAGAAATCAAAGAGAAAAAACTTAAGTGTTTTTATTGACCGATACAATAAGACGAACGCAAAAGAAGCGTGTACAGTAGCGGCGCCAAAACAATTAATCTTACATCGACGTTCCCGCGCCACATGTAACAACACAAAATGTAAAAAAAAAATTACATCATTGCTTCTTAACGTGTAGGAATTAGAACAGGTTACAAGACTTGGCGAAATGAAAGAAAAAAGAAAGTCAAAAATAACGTGCTCGCTCATTTCTTGCTTCTTAATGTGTGATCTTATACTTTCCCTCTCCCCTTTTTTCAATAACTCAGCTACTGCTTTTTCATATATTACATTCATTTTATTAGAATGCAAATGTATCGAGTTTTACTCAAAGACAGATAAAATTTACAGGCACTTTGGGGGTAGATTCAAGGGTCTGTCTTTCCGCGTTTTATTTTTATCGTTTTTATTTATTCTTCGGAGCATCAGACACATCGGTATCTCTCACTCTATACTCTGGTTTATATTTTCTATAACGGAGTTTCTCTTAACGCACTGGCTTACGATAACTTACTTAAACAAAGACTATCGCAGCTAAATAGATTCGTTTTACAATTATACCTTCTTCCCCTTATCACTTTTTAATCCACGGACACACAACGTTCAGTCTTTCGAGTAAAACAATATCTACAGGACACGTATTGTCAGTCGCAGTAATAATCATTCGTCGGAGTCAACATGCGCTCTCATTCTCATCAATTACCACTGGACACATCAACTGTTCGTTTTAAAGATAAAATAAAATAATAATAAAAAAACAAGGATTTGCAGCTCCAGAGACTTTAATCTTTCTCTCAATTATTATATTGCATAAATAAATCTCGCTTTCTAATACCAAACATTGTCATTAGCCAGTCTTTACAGTAGTAAAAAAAAGAACAGACCCCCGCACCGATGCCCGCATGTGCCTTGGACACAATATTTTTTTCTTTACGAAAAAAAAAAAAGACAGTACCACCTCACACATATAAGCACTAGGCATAATTAAACAATTTACCAAGTACCCTCGCAAATTCCTCCTACAAGTATATTACGCATTTTTGCCTCATTCGAGCAGCAACACCATCGTCCGCTGAATGTACACGTGCAAACAAATGTGTAGTAAAACAATTAGGAAAAATGATAATTAATTATTAATAGTTATAATAGTTATAGTAGCATGAAAAAGAATCCTTTGATAGCTTTTTTTCTCCTTGTCTAAAAGATCGTCGACATCGGCTGTCGAGTAAAAATACGTTCTCACTCCCGATATCGACCTTTTCCGTTGTTCGCGTAAGCCGCTAAATAGTAGCTGGTTTTACGCGTCACGTACATATACGCATATCTCGATTCGTGTTACAATTATCTCTTTCTTAAATTCCCTTTTACTTTAGACAAATTCATGTTATTAATCAATCTTTCTTATTAAACAAAGTTACATACTATACCAATAATTTTGTTATATCTTCAAAGACATTCGACATAACAGTATTCGAATCGGTGGTACGTTTAGACTCTAAATTCTCATCGTTCTATGCTTCTTGTTCTATCATTTTAGTTCCGCGACGCGACCTGCAGTTTCTTTTCTCACATCTGCTATTACTTATCGTGAAAAACATTCATATTGGATGTCGCCGAAACGACTGGCAGTAGATTCCATATCTCGAGAAAAGAAGAAAAAATCGGGCCCAGTCTCTTTCCGTCGAGTAGTCGCGTCTCTTTTTTCAAAGGCTGCGAAAAACACTTTCAGCCGATTCAGTAAGAACTATGCAACGATGGGATTTTATTTTAAATAAACGTTTGCCTTTTATTCATTATCTCAGTTGCGTCTTTATATAATAATAATATTAATAATAATAATAGACGATCTAATTAGAACGATAACGGAAAAAATGTACAATTGTTTATTTTTTTGAGATAAGTGGCTTTTTCATTATTTTCTTTGTTCAGCCTTGGCAATATAGTGAGTCTTTTATGCTGCACTTTCGATACTTTAAAGCATTACACAGCTATAAACGGTGAATAATTCGTAACCTGTGCGAAAGGCGAGGTCAATTGTCGATTTGCGAACGATACTGTAAACAATTATTTCCTATTCTTATTTAAGGACCATACAAAGTAGCGACCACATCACAGATTCGTACTCCGAAGTCGATTTTCGCACTTCTTTTTTTTTTTATTTTAAACAAAGCAAAAGACAGTCTTTTGAAGTCATTTGCCATGCCTTTATAAGGAAAGAAAACACTTTAAGCACTTTTTATAGTCGCCTTGCGCGTAACGTATCATTGACGAGTCGCTTTGCATCGCTATGTGGCTGTCTGAATAAATGTCTCTGGTACCGAGTTTGCATGTTTCAAGGTCTAGGCAGGATAATTTATCGCCCGATTATCGGAGGCGGTTGGCTTCAAAATTTCGCGCTGTGCAGATTATATAGAAACTTTACACTTGTATAATTTTTTTTTTGTAAATCTTACTCTCACCGATATCGAAATTATTCGACATGACTTTTGCCGGGCCAACGTGTTAATACTATGTAGACGAGATGACGCTGGTGTAACACTTCAGCGTCATTAGTTTTAATAACCAAATAAGTTTTGAAAAGAAATTGCTTCTATCATTTCATAGTCAACTCAACTGCACCTTTCTGGCATCTGATTGAATAAATCGACATAAAGTTCATTTTCCGCATTTTCTTTCTTTTTACCTCTGTGAATGCGGTAAGAATAAACTCACACCGATCACTCTTGAGTACTTTAGCGTCGTTATCGTGAAACGGAGGTTAGGAACCCCTTAACATTTTTTTTTCCAAGCCGGGAAATATTTTACGATGGACCAGTCCTTGCTCATGTTATTTCGATTCATTCACGTGTTGTGTTTCAGTAATTGAAGATATATTTGTGTTTTAACGTTAGTTTAAAAGCCTTCTACGTCGATTCAATAATTTCTTTCTTTATTCATTCTGCTGGCTTACTTCCTCTTTGTTGTCACCTTCTGGAGGATTGGCGTTACTTTTATTTCCGCTGGATTGATTTCCAGCATTGTTATCAGAAATTTTATCATTGTGCGAATCCACTTTATCATTGGAATCCATCTTTACGTTGCCTATAGTAGGATTACAAATCAAGAATTATAACTTTTAATTGCTAAATAATATATAAAATTTCGTTCGAATCGTTTACTTATTAAACCCAGTTTTGACCCACCAAAAAATAAAAACATAAAACATTACAGTACAACAAAACACAGACAGAACATTACAAAAAACATGAGTACACGTCATATATATTTAATAAATTCATTATCTTTAATGGGTATAAATAGATTTTTACAAATAAACGATTCATATCAATGTACAGGATGGCATTAGATCTCACTTTGTCCGGAATAATATTGCTGCTGCATTTTCATATTGCGTTGCTGTTGCTGCGGCTGATGTATGTTAGGCCTGTGACGATTCATTTGAGACTGCTGCTGCTGATTGGGCATGCAGTTTTGTTGTTGCTGACCTTGCTGCGAATTGTTAGGATTTGGTCCAGGTGGAAAGGGCACCACTGGTCGCTGAATCGGTGGTGGGTAGCGTTGCTGCGACGGCTGGATACCACCGCGTGGCGGCATCCCCATTCCTCGCTGAACATTTTGCTGTAAAACCTATTACCACATTAGGTTAGGCGTATGCACAACATTTTTTGTCAGGTTTGAATCGACAGATGACATATCTCGAGACCATGCTTAGAATGATAACGATTCATAATGCAACTAAGTAAAATGGTACATACGTAGTTAGTGTAGCTGCTTACCAGAGCAGACTGACTGACACCCTGATATTGTGGGAATTTGTGATGCTGAGTTGGACTTGGCTGTGGTTGCTGCGATGACGACTGTTGTTTTCTTGATTTTGGCGACGGTATTTGCGGCGCTGAAAATTTTGTTTGTTTATCAGTACATTTTTGCATTTTCTTCTGAATCAAAGATTCAGAAATTCGACTTATTTTTTTTTTGTAATATTTATACAGTCCAATTAATTTTTAAAATCAGTGACAAGATCGTTATTTAACTTTGTAGCTTAATATAAATTTAGTTTTCTCCCTGTGCAAAAATTAATGTTTAGCAAGGTTAGAACATATTTTACAAATTAGATTTATATACTGTGTATGAACACATTGATTAAGTATTCAAAGCCTTAAATTCATAATTAGTTTTATGGTTTTTACATATTTTTGAAACATTTAAAATCATGTCAAGATAAAGAAAGTTTGAAAAGTAAATCGTATACAATATAAATAACTATACAAATAAAAAGAAAAAACTATTACTTACTGGAGTTGAATACCGAAGCTAACACATCTTGTTGATTGCCTGATGGACTCTTAAGTTGCCGTGGCTGCTCCTGCTGTTGATGTTTACTGAGAAAAGTCGCGGCTGCATTAGCTGGTCCAGGCAATCCACCAGCCGGGTTACGGTACTGCTGAGCTGCAGCTGCAGCAGCTATCTGAAGTCCCGAACCCGATAAAAACTGGGAACTGAAGTTCTGAAGGTTTACAGGGGCTGCGTTACCAGTTGCCAGACTTTGGCTGTGCTGGCCAAACCCCTGCAGACTGTAATGAGCTCCGGTCTGTTGTGCCGCACCGCCAGGTTGATAAAACCCCGTTTGCGATCCCGAAAACACATCTGAAAGGTCGAAAAATCGAAATGCTTTTAATGGGTTCGAATCGATTTAAGTACGCGCAAAAAAGCACAAAGGTTGTTATACAGTTGTCTAAATGTTATGAACCAACTATGGATCTTGTAAGCTTCCGAGGAGTATTAATAGGTCAGGGTATAAATGGATTTAAAGACTCTCAATTGTAATATGGTCAAAAATTCATGTATAGGTAAAACAGTATTTCAAGCTACCAATAAATTTAATTTTTTAGACACCGAACCTATTAATTGAATTACAACACAACTACATACGTAACAATAACAATAAAAACTATTAACAACATAACTAGACTAAACGTAAGGGAAGACTAAGGTATATGATAGTTACATCTGGTCATTTTAAAAGATACGCATACTGTATGGAAATGATAGTATAACCAAGTATTTTATGCAGGATAAATTAGTGTATGAATAAGGAGAGGCCAGTCAAGCTTACATAAACACGGTTTAGGTTTACCGGCGGATGTGGCGCTATAATAATTGTTTGCTGATGGTTGAACGTTGGGGCCTGGTCTTTGTACAAGTTGTGAATTACCCATGTAGCTACCACTTACTCCCAACACTTGGTTTGGATCGTACGGAATGTATGCCAGCTATAAAATAGAATAAATAAATATAATCTCTATTGGTATGACTATTGAAATGCTTGAATACAAATAAATAGGAATGCTTTACTTGATTTGGTTGTGGTGGAGCTGATGGTGCTTGAAAATGAGGAGCCTTTGTGCCAATAGCACCAATTGGTTGGGAAGATGGCTTGACACTGGCTGACATTAAGGAATTGGACGATGAACTGATAAGTACAGTATTCGGATTATTACTCAATTGTTGATTCTGTCCAAATGGAGGTGCAGCTGCTGCAGTCTGTTATGGAAATAAAAATTAACAATGTAGAAATTAATATTAATAATTTGCTCGTGCCAATTTTGCTGATATCTGATTTTATACTCACGAGACGATATTGTGATAAATTGCTTTGATAAATGTCAGGCGTAGGTGCATTAGGTGCATGTGGTGGTGGAGGCTGCTGTAGGTACATGTTCTGCTGATTGAAGGAGCTCTGGAGTGAGGCAGCGTAAGGTGGATACTGAGTGAAGGGCGACCTGCTTTGGTCCAGCTGGAATGCACCGTAGAGGCCACCCGCTTGAGCGGGCAGCTGTCCCGAGCCAGTGTTGAAAAGAACCGCTGGTGGAGATGGGATAGCTGACATGCTGCCATACTGCGCAGCTTGCGAACCCGGATACTGCGCAAATTCCTATGTGTACAAGTTGCACGTGAGCGCGCGCCAATATTTTAATAAGTTGTGCAAAACTATTTTTTTGTGTTTTCGTTTCTATTTTAATGGAAACTTTTGTAAAGAAAGACTGCTAATTTGAGTTTTTCTACTAGTTATTCAGAATTTTTAATTTTCTGAAGTAGTCTGTAATTACACTATATTAAAAACATGCAAGAAATCTATTCCCTATAATTTCAAAGTTCATGCATGGTTACTTTTTTAAGTTTCTGGGTCATCCACCCTATTAATCCATTCAGGCACTCAAGTGTTTTCATTTGTTTTTTTTTTTTTTTGTTTTCTATCCAATACAAGTACCCAAATGTTTTTGAATTATTAATTACAAGATCAACATAAGCTTTTTTTTAAGAGTCTCAATTAAGAATAAATTAAAAGTATCAAGAATTAATTGTTAAAGTATGGTTTCAAAAAATTTTAATGGATACAAATAGTCTTGAAATGACGCGTTTTGCCTTTCAAACGTTTGTTAAAATAAAATTCATCATTTTATTACTGTAAAAAATAATTTAAATGAAATAGAAAAAAAGCATTCAAAATAGTACTCTTTCATAGCGAATAAAAGCAAAAGTAAATTATACACTAAAATTAACCTGGTAATTAATGTGTGACGGCTGCCCGGTGGAATTGAAAGGTGGAGGACTGAGTGGCCCCTGAAGGCTTGCGGGTGGATGGCCAATTGGACTCTGACCGGGTCCGATGGGGTTCGGCCCCGGAACCGAGGAGCCGGGCTGCGCTCCACCGCCACCGGACGACTGTTGCTGCGGCTTCACCTGCGGGGGAACCAGCTGCGCATCAGGCAAAGAGTCAGCGTCTTCCCACACGGGACATGATCAACGGTATTTTTTATGGTATTTCCCACATTCGTAAACGCCAATCGAGCCGTAACTTCCTTTTTACATTCAGAAGCGGCAAGTGTAGCGGTGACGACGCAGTACTTTTTAACATGCATGAGATGTAATGATATATGCTTATGAAATGTGCAATGGTAAGGCCAGCTACTTTTTAATTCTTATTTAGATTGAAATTTTGTTTGTATGAACACCTTAAATAGATACGGACATGCTTCAGATAATGAGTATGAAGTTTGCATTGTAAAAGGGTCATAAATTTTTTTGTAATCCTTTTATTATTTTATTATAATTGGTTAAAATATTATATTGGGTACGATTTATAACATATAAAGTGATATTAAAAAATATTAAACTTTAATTCAAATTAAATAAAAGAAGAACAAAAAATTCTAATTAGTTTTCTGCGCTACATCGATGCAAACCTATTTTAGTTAAACGATATAAGTATAATAGCTATGGACTTCAATCTAAGTATAGGGTAATACAGAAACTAAATAACGTTAATTGTTAATTGTTAATTCTTTAATAAGCTAAATGAAAACTGCTCTACTTTCAATTTACGAGCCAAATGAATGAAAATGTGAAAGAATTCATGATTAGAACATATCATGAGTAGTTACAATGAATATTTAATATCATTATCACAATCGAGCAGAATAATCTTA
Organism: Megastigmus dorsalis; assembly: GCA_900490025.1. Taxonomy (NCBI): domain Eukaryota; kingdom Metazoa; phylum Arthropoda; class Insecta; order Hymenoptera; family Megastigmidae; genus Megastigmus; species Megastigmus dorsalis. Next base: position 135,424 of record UELU01146866.1, on the reverse strand, counting down.
ATAAATTTAATTGTCCTGCGCATAAAATAAAAATAATCTAAGCATATGGATTTGAATAACCCAGCTGCGCAAAAAAGTTAAATTAATGAAAGTTTAATTTTGGATGATCATGCTAACTATAATTTTGTAAACCCTTTGCCTTTTAAATGTTATAATGTTCTACGTATCTTAGATATCTTTTTTCGCGATTGTAATTAAATAAGAATCGATTTCTGCAAGTTATAATGTTCTGGATGTAAGATAACATGAAATCGAATGAAAGTTGAATGAAACGAATACGTAAGAGGGCTCTAATTTGCACACATCATCGCACACGTACACACACCCAACAACGATAAAGCACATTGTCATTTCCTACCTTGCAGACGTTGGTCGAAGTGGTGATCTCATTCTTCATGTTACCCTGATTGTACTGCTGATGAGCACTGTAACCATCATCAACATCGGTGCTCTCGAAAGCCTGGGGGAAGCTGTTCGCCGTACTGACAGCATTGCCATCGACCTCATGCTCGACGACTGTTGGCATCGGTGGCGCGTTCTCCCAGACTTTTTTCACCGACGCGATTTTCAGATTGAGCTCAGCTGTCGAGGGCGATATCGTGCTCTGCCCGCCGGTGATGTGCATCGATCTAGGCATGCCGAGACTCTTAGTCTTGTCCTCAGTCAGCTGTGACAAATCTGAGTCGAACGTAAAATCCAGCTTCATATCTGCGTTGTCTTCCTTGTTGTTGAACGATAGTGGCATTTGTATAGGTTCTTGCTGCTGCTGTTGCTGCTGCTGCTGGGGTAATTTGTCCTTCATAAGGTCACTGGGCTTGCTGGAGAATGCAACAGCTAGAACCTGCTGCTGGTGCTGCTGCAGCTGGGCGCCGTCGTCCTCCATGTCACCGGAGCGCTTATCTCGCGACTGTGATTTTATATGATTCGAGTACTTGGACTTGATGGCCATATCACCGGACGATCCGACGCTGTTTTTCGTGCTCTTTGAATAATTCGTGTTCTCGAAAATGAGTGTCTGCACGGGTGGCGATGAGGCATCGGCTCCACTCTTATCCTGTCCACCGCTGGGCTCCTTCATTTGTGCCATCTTAGCAGTCCCAGGGCCGACCTTGTCGCAGTTGGGCGAGTTGCGCTGACTGCTACCGGTCACTGGCCCGGTCTGCTGTTGCTGCGGCTCGCTCTGAGCTGACTCGTTCTCCGAGGCAGCGCTGTTCTGTACGGCAGCTTGCAGACCCGACATCAGTTGAATGTCAGCAGGTACAGCAGCAATAGCAGGCGACGGAGGCGAGCGGCTCGATGATACACCTGTGAAAGGTTTATCCCAAGCATTGACGGTAGGTGGTGGCGCTACACCGCCCGACGCATCTTTAACTGAATTGGCTTGCTGGTTTTGTGCCTTACCAGTGGCAGAATCGCCGGATTCGTTTCCACCGGGTGTAGACTGGTGCTGCTGCTGATGCTTGGCCATCCGTTGCTTCTGAAAGCGAGGTGCCAACTTTGAACGATTGGTGTTGCGATCGTATTGCTTGGATGCCACACCACCAGCTTGGCCGAGTAGAGGCGGGATGTTTTGCGCCTGCTGCTGCTGCTGTTGCTGTGACTGAGGCCCGTTGGTTTTGGACTTGGAGCGGTCGCGATCACCGCGGTCTTTGTCACGGTCACGGCGTCCCGGTTTCGAGCTTTGCTGCTGCTCTTCCTTCTGCTGTTGTTGGCGACTGGACTCCTTGACGTTCTTTTTCGAACGTACCTCCTGGAAGCCATCAGCGTCAATTTTACTGTCGTCGCCAATGTTAGTGCCATCTTCGCCTATGCAATTGCTATCCAAATCGATGTCGATTGCGTTGTTGCCTCTCTTATCCTTCGATTGAGACTTGCTGTTTATATCATTGAGCGCCTGGTTTACGAGATTTGGGTCGTTCAGTTTTATTTCGTCAATTCTATTGACAGTCGCATCCTTATTGATCATTGATTTGATGTTGTTCATGGATCCGCTATTAGCTGAACCTTGGCTTCTCGGTCTACCATTCTGCGCTTGGGAATTCGGCAGTAGCGGCGGTATATTGCCTGAGTGATGATTGCGCTGCGGTCCATCTCTATTGCCACCTCGGTCAGAAGCATTCTGGACATTGCGGCCCTTCTCAGAGCCAGGCGCGCGATTCGACTGCGAATTGGAAGACTTGGAGCCCTTATCGCCTCTTGGTTCTCTGTCCCTATTTCCCCTTTGATCTCTACCGTGATCTCTGTTGTTTCCCGATGAAGCGCTGTTACCAACGGCGTTGGCGTTTTGACGGTCGCCGCCTCTGCCTCCGAAAGCTTTGTTAGAGCGCGGGCCGTGGCCCTCCTTCCTTTCGTCGAGGTGTTCCTCGCTATTCTCGGAGGTTGTCTCCCAGTCCTCGTTGCCAAGATCCGCGTTGTTCTGTTTGTTGTTGGGCGCGCTATTGGTGTTGTTTAAGCCTCTCACGCGTTCACCACCGCCTCCTCTACCACGTCTACTGCGACTTCTTTGCCTCTTGGGTCTAGAATCCTCCTTCTTGGCAGGCCTAGAAGCAGGAGGACCGCCAGGTTGACCACCGGCGGGATTGTTACCCCCGTGATTAACGTTTAGTTGATTTGGTGACTTGGCATGTCTACCGGTGATACCAGCGGTTAATGCCTGCTGCTTGGCAATGATCTTGTCGTCGGCGGATTCGGACTGGTTGAGTGCGTTGCCGATGTCGTCATGTTCAGAGGGGCTGGGGGTCGTTGAGTGGTGCTGCTGGTTACCGAGGTGCTTGTCATCGGCTCGCTCCGAGGAAAAGGGGCTTTTACTGGGGGGCGGACCATAAACTTCCATGCGTGCACCGGCGGGGCCCACCGGAGCGGGGGCTGTTGATCCACGACTATTCCGAAAGCCACCGCGACCGCGACGCGAGGGTTCACCCGAAGGGGCGAAACCCTCACGACTCGGTCGTCCGGATCCGCGAACATCATAATCTCCACCTCGTTCGGCCCTTTTTTCGCTGCGCGATTGGCCGTACTCTCCGCCTCCGGCCCGAGAGTTTTGTTGTTGTTGCTGTTGCTGCTGCTGCTGTGGTTGTTGCTGTTGTTGCTGCTGATCGTCTTTCCTCGTAGAGGCGACGTTGCGATTACGCTCGTCCTTGTCGCCTTTGGGCGCGGACGGTTTGGGCGATCTCGCAGAAGAGGATCGCCTCTCTTCTTTGCTCGAGTTTTCGGCTGAGCTAAGGATAAGTTCGTCTCCACTAAGTTCTGAGTCTGTGCGTTCGTAGCCACCAGCGCCTTTTGCCGAGCCAGGACGACCTCCCATCGGCCTAGAACCAGCGGCACGACGGCCTCTGGCAGGCGGTTCAGTACCGCGCCAACGCTGTCCGTAAACACCGCTGAAAGCGCCTCCTCCGGCACCCGCTCCGCCACCGCCGCCGACGCTACCGCCACCACCGCCGCCACCACTAGAACCACTGCCTCGTTCTCCGCCGCCCCATTGACGGGAGCCCCGAGGTTCGCGCTCACCACCTCGGGGACCACGAGAACCGCTGCTGCTGGCTCGATTACGCGCGTTCTTATCGCGTTTGTCGTCCTTGGAGTCGTCCTTCTCGATATCTTGACTGTTGTGTCCTTGATCGTGGTCGCTGCTAGCTCCACCGCGTTTGCTCCCATCGATGCTCAGCTTCTCGATGCTCTGCTTCAGATCGCCGAGTTTTTTGTCCTCGTCGTTGTGCTGTGCCTCCATCATCATGCGCTTCTCCTCTTCCTCTTTTTCAAAGGTTGGCGATACAGCGTCTGCCCAGGCCGAAGATTTGAGCGGCTTATCCGCTATGGAGGAGCGGCTCTCGGGCGTGCGATCGGATTTACCACGACTGCTCCATGCTTCGGTGCTGCTGTCCTTTTTCGAGTCGTTAGGTGACTGCTCGATGCTCTTGGACTGGCTGTCTTTCTTGTCCAGTGGATCGGGTCCGCCGCGCTTCAATTGGGTTAATCCGCGTTTAAGTTCTTCCTGATCAAGTTTATCCTTGGTCACCGGACCGGGCGGCTGACGCCGGTCACGCGAGGGCGGCGGTCCCTCGCGATCCCTATCTCTATCCCGGTCCCGGTCCCGTTCCCTGATGTCCTCGCGAAAAATATCGCGCTGCTGATGTTGCTGTTGCTGTTTGCTCTTGCCGTCCTCGTAATCGGAAAAATCATTACAGGCTGCCCAGGAACCGCTGCCGCTGTCTCTCGATGACTTATGAAAGTTGTTGTCGTCGTCGCGTAGGGAGCTCCTCGACTCGCGGGAGGCTCGACTATCCCGCGAGTCGGGACGCTGCGGGCGCTCGTTGCGCTGCGACTGTTGCTCATCGGCAGAGCGCGGCGGTAGCTCGCCACTCCGACGATTGTTGTCGACACCGGGGCGATCGTCGTGCGAGCGGAGTTCGCGGCGCTCCTCGCGCCACTCGGGCCCGCTCGAGCTATCGCTGCGGCTGTTATTGCCGTGCTGCTGTTGGCTGACCGATGTTGTTGACTGGTCGTCGAAGGAGTCCTGCGAGGCTGGACCCTAGGCGAGTAAAGGATAGCGCTTGAATTAGAAGGTTCAGAGTTTTGAGTTGCATGATTTATTTTCAAGATGAGGTAATATTTCGGATTTAAAAGATACAAGATTCATGAAATGGATACAATTAAAAAAAAATTATCTATTTGTTTTTTTCGAAAATTCATTAACTTCAATTATATTATATAGAAAATCAGAATTTTGAATTCGTCACGACATTCGGTAAATTTTAAAATACATTGGTAAAATTAATAAGAAAAAGAATTGTTTCGTGTAATACAAATTGCAACTCAAGCAAAAAGAATAAAAAATATATAATAACTTTAGTTTACCTTGGAATAATTGTCATAATCCTTCTTGTCTCTCAAATCTCTATCGCGCAAGTCCCTGCCATCTCTGCCATCTCTGCCATCTCTGCCATCTCTTACATCTCTGACATCTCGGACATCTCGGGCATCTCGGACATCTCTGGAGTCTCTAGTCTCTCTGGTGTCTCTGGTGTCTCTGGTGTCTCTGGTGTCTCTGGTGTCTCTGTTGTCTCTGGTGTCTCTGGTGTCTCTGACGTCTCTGACGTCTCTGACGTCTCTGGTATCTCTGGTGTCTCTAATGTCCCTGGTGTCCCTAACGTCTCTGGTGTCTCTAACATCTCTGGCATCTCTACCGTCTCTGCCATCCCTAGCATCCCTGCTGTCTCTGGTATCAGGTTTATCATCGTATCCTCTACCACGGACATCGCTATCATCGACCCATCTACCGCCATCTCTACCCAATCCTTCTCTGCCATGTCCGTGTCTATCTTCGTATTCATAATCCTTATAACGCTCGCCACCTCTTCGGGGATAATCGTCATAGTATCCGTCCGGTCCCTTATTTCTGGCTGATTCGTATCCGCTGCCTCGATGGAGGCCATGACGGTGACGATCATCAGAACGCATCGGCGGAGGAGCGCGGGATGACGGCCTGTTATTACCACCACTGCCACTGCCCTCATCATCGAGCGGTCCGGAAACATCAGAGTCGGCGCGAGATCGACGTGATGGCGGTGCAAGCGGATGTCCTGATTTACTATCTGTTTTTTTTTTCATTTTCAAAAGAAAAAAGAAAAACAAAAAAAAAATTATAAAATTAATGGTTGCTTGAATGAGATCTCAGTGACTAGGCCAACCATAAGGTTTCCTCATTAGCAATTTTGTATACAAAATTAAAAAAATACTCAAAATGCTTTCGATATTTATGCAATTAACAGCTTTAAAAGGTATTTGAATATTTTTCTGTGGTTATCCCAGAATATTTTACATTTTTTTTTATTGTTGGTATATGCTACAGAATAAAGTTTAAGACATGCAAGTATTAATCTAGGGACCAAAGCAATGTAACTCCAGTTTTGGGTTAAAATAAAATCATTGTTTTCAGTAAGCTTCGATTGATGATATCATTGTAGGTATAAGGACATTTATTTTCTTTTGCTTTCACATATCTTTTGACAATATTAAGCATGTTAGTGTTATAAATTTTGTATACAATTGATAAAGAAACGCTTTCAAATAATAATTATTATTTAGTGCATAATATAAATTTCGATCGAGGCAGCCAATTTTTGTATTTGAAGATAGAGAATATACATAGATGCAGATCTAAAGGGTTTATGTGTTACACGGGTAAGCCTTAGAAGGGAAATTGGTGTGCATTATTAATAACATACTTGAGATTGGTAATTCTATTCATCAGCATTAATATTTCATTCTCAACCGTACAAATACTCCTCTTGAAACTACATTTCAAGAAAACAATTAACTACATAGTTAATTTAAGTAAGGAGAAACGGTTAACTGATTTATATCTAAAATAAATACCAAGCAATAAAAAATATGGAGGTATAAAACTTGCGAGCGAAACTGAAAGCAAGACCTATAAGGAATGAGTAAAACATAGACGAGGTGCGTTGTTCATGGATGTACCTGGATTGCGGGGAATAACAAAAATATAAATATAAAAAAAAAAACAGTAAATAGGCAGTAAAAGAGAGATAAAGATTGATATATATATATAGAGAGAGAGAGAGAGAGAGAGAAGATAGAAAGAAAGTTAAATCGCTGAATGACACGTACTCAATGGGTTAGAATGGTTATGGACCCATCGACTGGGGTCGTATTGCTGCGAAAATGAAACTGGCTGTGAGCGTTCAGCGCTGGGTGACAGCCGGTTATTAGGAGGCCCAGCCGCACCGGCACCGCTTCTCTCTGCTTGCTGCTTTTGGAATCTCGGCGGCAGATTGCTCTGAAAGTGGCGGGAGAAGGCCGGCTCCCTCATCTCCCGTTGATCGCGATCACGATCGCGCTCGCGGTCACGCTCGCTGCGGCTGTTACCGAGACCGCCGGGAGGCAGACAAGACGACTGCTCGGCGGCCTGCTGCTGCTGGCGCATGAAAGAGGGACGGTCAATCTGGCGGAACTCACTTGTCGACTGCTGGCCCGTAGAGGACTGATCGCGGCCACTCTTGCTCTCCACCTCCTTGCTGATTCCTTCCGAGGACGAGGTGCGTGAACGCTCTCGGCCATCACGCTCCCAGTCGGGTACAGGAATGTTGGGAGCACCGGCCGAGGATGAGGATGAGGATGAGGTGGGGCCCGCTTTGCCGCTCTCGCTGGCCTGAACTCCAGCCCCGCTACCCTGGTGCTCTTCGTCCTTTTGCTTGTGTCGCTCCTTCATCTTGTTTTCTAGATCTTGGAGCTTCTTGGCCGCGGCCTGCTTCGTCGACTCCTGGAAACGCTTTTCCTCTTCCTCCTTACGCTGCCGGGCACGTTCTACAGCCGAGGCGATGCTTTCGACGGTGTCGCTGCGTCGCTGATTCCATAGCTCCTCTTCGTCACCTGGAGCTACAAGATCCCCAAAGACATACATTATTGAAAAGAAAGATTGGAATAACTTTATTTTTAGAATGGGAAATGAGCTCACCTCTGGCAGGGTGAGAAGCTCGCAATGGAGGCTGTTGTTGATAATTGGTTGGTGGTGGTGCTGCCGCAGGTGGGCCGCGATAATCGCGAGGCATCGGCCCCTGATTGTTCCACGAGCGCAATGACTGCATCTCGTTCTTGGGCTCATTTCTACCGGGTGGGCCACCCGCGTTGTTTTCTTTCTGTTGCTGCTGCTGCTGTTGCTGTTGCTGCTGTTGCTGATGGTGATGCTGTTCTTTATCACGAGCAGCCTGCTGCTTATCATCCTGGGCATGTTTCTCGTCTTGGACGAGTTTCTCTTGCTCTTTTCTGGCTTCCTCATTTTTTTGGTTAGAAGACTGTTGATCATTGTCCGCTTCGTCATCGCTGAAGGCCAACTTCTGATTGTAGTCAATGTCATCGGAAGCTGTCCAACCAGCATCGCGCGAGATGTCGTCCATGCGCGACAGATCCTCTTCCTTAATAATGGGTCGTGTCTGGATCTCCTCCTCAACGGTTGTTGGAGCATTACGATCCTGACGCTGCTGTTGCTGCTGCGGTGGTGCTCGATCGCCAGGATGATTGAAACGAGCACGCGGACCACCACCACCACCGCCGCCGCCGCCGCCACCACCACTATTGTTGCCGCCACCTCCGCCTCCGCCGCCGCCACCGCCACCACCGCCTCCGCCTCCCGCTGGGAACTGAGCAGGAAAGTTGTTGCCGCCTGAGAAATTGCCTCTATACATCTGCAAGAAACATGGACAAGATTTTTTAATCTTTTCTGTTACATTTAGAATAAAATTTTAATCACGACAACAATTATTACCATTTCAATACATAAAAATTATTTGTAATTCATATGCAAAAGAAACGATAAATGAATCCGATAGTTCAAAAATTTTGAAGTACAAAAATGAAACTTGCAGATAGATAATGACAAAAATAACAGTACAGCGTATACTACGTATACGTAGATTGTATACTTACAAATGGAGGAATGATTCCTCTGTAGTGATGCATATTCGGTCCAACTTGATGTTGACCCGGTGGTATTTGGGCCTGGTTATTTTGCTGTCCTGGATGCGGGCCTGCCGGGGCCATGACCATGCCTGGCGACGGGCCCAAGTTCGGTCGTCCGCCAGCGGAAGCCTCTATTTGTCCTGGCAACGGACCGCCATGGCCGATCGGGGGGCCCTGGCCCACCTGAATACTCCCACTTCCGACCACTCCTGCTACTACCCCGACTCCTGGCGCACCTGTTATGCGACTTCCACCTTGGATCCAACTTCCTTCGGCTGCGCAAAACAAAACAATCACGTTATTACGTATCCTAAGCAACGTATGCGATTATGCACGGTAATAATTCATATTACTTTAAAATAAATGGGAAAAATTAGGCTTTTCTATTTTACTTTTTGATATGCTTAAAGAGTCACATTATCTTTAAAATCACACAATACAGATACTAGCTTGACCTTAATGTACATTTAATATTGTTAATTTAATAATTCTAAACAGAACAGTTAAGGGTTAGCTAGGCTTAAGAAAATATATAAAGTAAAGTATATCAAGTAGAATCTCTAAATTATAAGGGAAGCCAATGTCTGGGCTATTGGATTCATGGATCCTGGATCAGCTTATCTATCTTTTCAAGATAGCCGCTTATCTTTATAACTTTTAAACATAGAGTAACAACCATATCAAACATAAAAGTATATACATAGATATTCTTTATATGTGCAGATATAAGTTAATATTTTGATGGAATCTAGAATGTATTGGTACTAGTCCCGAACTACGAGTTCTGTTTTTTAAACAAAACATCATTTTCCGAACTATATAAGTTGGATTTATGATTCAAAGATGGGACACTTAACTTGCTCATTTAATTATGGATCTGAACTTTGGATAGTTAAGATGCAATAAAAATATTTTTTAATCTTTCTATTTATTGTTATATTTGATTAAAAATTAGTTAAATGATTGCCAATTGTAACACACAAAGAAATGTTAATAAAAAAAGTAGATTCGAATTAAATAAAGGATATAAGCAATAAATTAAAATTTTTTCGCTGCATTCCAGTGATGCCAACTTAAAAATAAATAAATATGAAGTTGAAAAAATTCAGGAATAGAGTAATCAAATTATGTTTCAGAAGCATTGTGTGAGTCTACTACATACTTTAAAACTAATATTTTTAATTCATATTTAATCAACTGAGTTAATTTACTTTCCTTTCGTAAATGTATATACTGTAAGAAAAATTAAAATATACGACAATAACAAATTCTAATATTGTGTAGTAGCAAATTTTTTAAATTTAGAATAATTTGTTGTAAAATGTCCATTCTAAACAAATAAAATATATATATAAATAAATAGCTATTTTACTTTTATACAAATTTCTTAGAACATCAGAGATCTGTATTTTTTTAGTGTAAGTATATCAATATTTTGTAAGCTTTAAGAAAAATATTTGAGTAAAATATTTCTTTATGTAATAGTATATTACGATACAAGTGCGGTAAGTGGCACTTTACGGCACGGAGTGAATTAGTGCCGTACTTTAAAGGGCTGCTTACGACACGAGTATTGTACAATATTTTATAGCATTGACTAACGTAAATTCGCTGTCATAAATAGCATAAATATCGTAAGTCACTACGCTAGGGCGCTAACCGCACGGTGCCATAAAGGACTACTTACGCCACGGATATGCGTGACTCAAGTGTGGATTTACGCCCCGCAGTGCTATAAATATATTGTTTATAATCATATAAATATAAATTATAAAATGAAACTTACTTTGGGGACGTAGACTTGGCCCAGGACCGTATTGTGCGTTCACTTCTCGATTTTGTTGTGGCTGTTGCTGACCTGCTGGTCCACCTCCTGAATGACATAATTTAAATAAAGCGATCATTACTTTTGAAATATTTATCTTAATTATAACAGCAACATAATAAGATTAATAATTATAATAGAATAATTATAATATGATAAAAAGAACAATAATTCTAATAAAATTTTAAAATATTATTCAATTAATCTCATTCAGTCCATAGAAATACACAGCAAACACAACAATTATCACTCACATTGAACATTGGTGCACTGTCAAGGTAAAATTCGTTTTTTTTTATGACTATTAATAAATCAATAAAATAATCTCAGTACGAAAACAGCATATGCATCAGTCAGGTTTCTATATAAGCTTTTGTAAAATATAAAAATTAGGGATAAAAAGTACAAAATCACTTAAAATGTAACTACATAAAGAAATAAACTATAAATTGGTAACTGCATTCACTAATATTGTAATTGGTAATATAGAAAGTTTAAAGATAAAAGCTATTGCTCATTTATGGTGGATATTTAAAAAAACGAATAAAAAACCGACTTTAGTAATTACTAACATACAATGAAAAATAAAGAATAGAAATATTTACAGTTCTCTCTATAATCATGACATTTTTTCTTTTACATTTATACCTTTGTTTATGTATTAAAACCAAAGTAAACCTTAGGAAAAGTCACAGAAATAAAATAAAGAAATAGAAAATGTATCACTATATGCAAAATAGATATTTTTTAAAACTTTAGAATTTTAGTCATTTTTTTACTAAGCAGAGTTCATTAGTGTGCCTGGTACAGTAATCTGTAAACTTTACATTTCTGGAGATTGTATACTACAATGAATAGGTAATTATAACAATAACGTGAAAGAAAGACACAGCAAAAAGAAACTACAGATTTGGGGGTGTTAAAAACATTAAAAAAAATGCTAATTATAAAAGTAGTGCAACAAATATATATACATGAATAAGATGGGTATATCTAAATATCATAAGGTATATATAACAAATAAATAAATATATATATATATATATATATATGAGTGTGTATCTAGCACAGCTAAATGGCGGCAAGCACAGCAGCCCACCTGAGTGGTTGTGGGAATATGACTGTTGCTGCAGCATTGATTGGTGCTGCGCAGCGCTTGCATTTGTTGCCGTGGACGTTTGCTGCTGGCCCTGGCTCTGAGTCGAGACCGAGGCAGAGGACTGCCCGCTGAGACTGGGAAATTCGTGTTGGAACTGCGGGGACTGATGTGCAAGGAAGCTCAGTCCGAGAGCGCCTCTTACTCCTCTCCCTGACTCCACGAGCCCCGCGTAACCAATCGCTGCAGCCACAGCATTCAATGTACACACACCTATCAGTTATATTCAGCGAAGGCTCGCGCAACGAAACAGCCCTTACTCTCTTAATTTTTAAAAGTGCCCTCCAATATCATTCTACCAATCTCTGTTCTATAAGAGCAAGATTGCTTGATACAGGTAAAAGTATTCATATCTTGTCTAAGTCAGTTTGTTACAACTTTTTTGTACATATTAAAACTACCAATTAATGTGTGAATTATGTTAATAGTTTATAAACTATATAATTATTAAACTACCTTTATAAAGCTGAATTATTTTTAACATGTGCTTCAGATCATATGTATACATATAACCTACCATAATGCAGAATAATATCTTATATACATTTTCACTACTTATTTAGATCCTATATTAGGTTCGTAAGCTAGTATTAGATATACACCTCAATGTATAAAGTATCATATTCTATAATTTTATTAAGAAAGCTACTATGCACTTTGGGATAATTTTCAACTGTTTTCAATGTTTGTAATGTAAACTACGTATATGTTACAGACATTTAATTGCAATTTTGATAAGCTGAAAATAGCACGAGCTAATAGCGTACATTTGTTTGTAGACTGAGAATATTAAGACTGCCAGATCATTAACCGCACACAAGTTCAAGTGTTTGCTTTGGTTATTTTGAAGAAAAAAGAACTTAATCCCAACTTACCAGCATCTCCTGGTTTGCTCATGATTGCACTCCATGATGACTTGTTCCCTGCTTCGGATGGATGTGGGGACTGTATACTGCTCTGTTGTCCTGGCAGTGCTGGATGCTGTTGTGGCGCCAGAGATATGGGAGGAGGTCCTGTCGTACATTGTGCCGGTGTAGAGTTGGTCTGCAATACATATTCAATAATTTTAACTAGTTATAATTAAATATATATACTAAGACTAAATTTACTTATATGAATGTAATACAACTAGTTTTCAAATCTTTGAGAAAAAAAAAATTACAAGCTGATTGAATATTTCCAGAATAAATACTCACAGTTGTGTTGTCAGAAGGGGTGTTAGCTGTTGTTGTTACGGTATTAGTTGTAGGTGTTGATTCCTTGGTCGTGGCCCAACCACTTCCGCCGCTAGGTACAAGACTGACAGCTGGATCGCTGCTGCTGGTTTCACTTCTCAAACTGGGCAGATTAGCAGGTGGTCGCCGCGCCGAGGGCACCTTTCCCAAGCTTTGCATTCCATGTTTGCGGGGTACTGTATTTTTCTGCTGGTGTTGTTCTAAAGACTCTCCCTATTTTCACCATCAAGAAATTTTGTAATGAGACATTGCGTGTGTATATATCTACACACATACATTAATGTATGTTTCTTTACATACCCTGCTTGACCTGTACAAACTATTGATATCTATCGATTGGTACTTTGTCTTTCCTTTCTCCCCCTTCGACACAATCCCCGACAGAGTAGACATGCTGTCTGCAGGCAACCATTTAGTACTACTCAGACCCAACGAACGAACCCTTTGTCTGTAAAAAATAATCATAATGCAATAATTAATATTCATTACTTCAGCTAAATATGACAAAAATATTATTAAATTTCTAGAATCTATCAAAAATATTTTCCACCAAGAAGTCAAAGTATAAAAAGTCTATAATTTATTTGTGTATTTGATTAATTTTAATATAATAATGAACGTTACGTATCAGAAATGCATTAATTACATTAAACATAAAAAAAAGTTGCACAAAGAGAAAACATTTTGATTGTATTGATTATTTATATTTATTGAAAGAATAAATTCTAAAGTAATCAGCGTAGTCAGTACTATAGATAAAGCTCAATGCATGACTTTCGCTTAACGGCCACTATCTGAAAGAGCCTTGAATTTGTATTAATGTTACAGCCATCAACTGTTCATGAAAAGCTCGGTAAAGTATTTCCTTCCTATTAGTACAAAAACATGAAAGAGCAAGAGAGAGGGAAGGTAAGAGACCCCAAGGACTATATCTACAATCGGATATGAAAGACACTCCTGATAAGCCTCAAACTGTGTATCACCTAGACAAGACCTCAACTTCCCGGAATGCGCATTACTCATCGTCCATTTGCGAATGATGGTCAAATTTCCTCAACAAGAACGATTTTCAGACCAAACTTAAATCCCTCCTCCACGTTTTCAGCCCCTTGATATGTTTATACCGCGATAACAATGCCGACATTTAACCCTTAACGTTTGCGCATAGGGCGGTACGCAGTTGGCCCGCAATGATACAAAGCTGCATTTGTGTTGTGTATATAAACGGTGTGCCTCATACAAAAGCGATCGCCGCAGCGCGCGCCTGTCAACGACGAAATATAATTTAGCCGTGTGCCACGCACTCTCGGCGAAAACCTTCCCCCTCCCCCTCTCACACTCTCTCTCTCTCTCTTATATCCATCTTCCGTTCTATACCGCACATACAACGGCGCCGTCGTTTCAAGAAGGGGGAAAAATCTTACACGGAGTGAGAGAGAGGATTGTGCGTGTGTATGTGTATGTGTGTGCGTGCGCGTGCGCGGACACCTTTTAATCTTGTCCTGCATGCTATTACTTTGTCTCTGTCCACTCACTCTCTCGCTATATACTTTTTGTTCCCGAGGGATTGTAAAAAGAAAAACGGAGCGAAAAAAAAAAGGATCTTTGGCGGTGGGTGTCGCGCCCCGTTCCTATCCTTTCTATCTTCCTCTGTTTCGGTTTCGTCGCGGTGCGCGCAGCATCTATGTATATATATATTTATTTATGTGTGTGTGTGCACTGTGCACTCATACCCACTTACACAGTCTCCTGTCTCTGTCTCACTCATGTGTATATGCATGCATGGACGAGCGATCACTGCGAAATATAAAGCGCGCAAAATGCCGCGGCACAGCCGCAGCCAAGGAGAGAAAGAGAGACACGGAGAGCTTATGTGTGTATGTAGAGTTCGCTGGCCGCCACCGTCGCCGCGAGAACTCGAGGCGAGTCTGTGCAGCTTTGTCCGGCTCGTTCGCTCCGTTTCTCTCTTCTTCCTTCCGTTTGCACATACACTTTTCGTTCCTCTCTTTCTCTCCTATCTCCGTCTTTCATTCTTGCGGTGATTCGAGAACTGCATATTCCTCTCCCACTTTCTCTCTCTCTCTCTCTCTCTCTCTCTCATTTCTTTTGTAATTTCTCTACTCTCTATCCCTCTCTTCCAGCTCCGATATCGAGAAAGGAGAGGAAACGAGGTAAAGCAACGCGCACAGACGCACACTAGGCTGCTCCTCAACGCGTTGTATTTGAAGCAGAAAAAGGAGTAGCATTGAAAAAAAGAGAAAACCCAAGAGCAACCGAGAAAGTGATATATAGAGATTAAGCGAATATCTCGAAAGCGCGGCGAAGAGGTACAGCATATAGGTGTCTAGAGCGTGTGTGTGTGTGTGTATGTGTGTGCCTGAAGGAAAAAAAGCGAATAAAAGGGGAGGAAATTCCTCTCTCGGAAGAATTCGAGAGGCAAGCAACCGCAGCTACGGCGGTGGCGCGACGCCTAAAGCAGAGCCAGTTGAAAGAGAGAGACAGTGATACACACTCATATAGGCCCTTCGAGTGCAGTCGGTGCGTCTGTACACACACACATATATATATATATATGATGTGCGATGTCAAAAAATGCACTCGTCAAGCAATATGAAAAGCTAGTGAAAAAAATGGCTATTTATGCGAGGAGTATGAAAGAAAGCAGCGACCATTCGCTGGCCAACTTATTTACACGTACATTCACGCACACACACGCACCCACACACACACGCACACACATACAGACACAGTAGAACGAAGCGGCGCACGACTTCGGCAAGGAGAAACATGGGAAATCAAGCGCGACGCATAGAACCTGCCACACGACACGTCTAGGCAAAAACCTAAAGATAAAGCATCGAGAGAAAGCGTAAAAAAGGCAAATGTAGTCCTCGATGGATTATTATCGCACGCGAGAGCGCATAAGAGGCGCAGCACGCGAGACCGAGCAAGAGTTCATTATCTGTAGGGCAAGTCGACGTCGTCGACGAGCGTTGCGGGTTCATACATGTATATACACGTACATACGTATGCGTGCCTGTGTAGCCGCTCGAGGACGATGCGTACCGAGGAAAGTAAGGCCGATTTCGGATGATTCGCGGGGGTTCGCGCGAGCCAATATATATCGTACAGGAAGCTACGGTGTTACTCACCTTGGTCCGTCCAAATGGGTTCACGATTCCACAAAATCGGGCCTTGATGTCCCAACTCGGCGAAGAAAAAAGTTACGGTCGAACTTGCGTCCTCTTCTCACAGCGCTTCTGCCTGCGGGGGCAAACTCGGGTCTCTCTCGTCTGGTAGACGCCGCGCGCGCCGCGTCTCTCTCGCCCCCGAATGAACTGAGCACGGGATGACGATGATATCTACGTGTTGTGTGTCTATCGCCGAAGCGAAAACGCGCACACCCCCGTTTGTCCTCTATAACTATTGTTTCTCGATCGACAGCTCACTCTCTTCTCTTCCTTTACGATCGCGGTTCCCTACGCTGATAATCTCTTTTTTACTCTCGTGCGAACGTTTAAATGCGCGTCGCGGACCGACGATATCTCTCCTCGACCGTCGCTTGTGTTGTTTCACTCTCTCCTGTGTGGGGCGGACGTTTAGGTCTCTCGCCTCGTGCGTATCTCTTTGTCGTTCTGGTCGTGGTGTCCCTGTTGTGGGCTGATTTCTGGATAATCAAGAAGCCGCACCGCGCCGCGCCTGCCGAGACACACGCCAAACTCTTCAGAGCCTCTCTGCGGGTCGTCTCCTTCCTCGGTCCTCTCTTCTCTTCTTTTCCCGTACGATTCGTCCAAGATGGCGAATGCGCGACTTTCGGCTCTCTTCGCTCGCTCTCTTTCTCTCTCTCTCTCTTGCTCTTTCTCCCTCTTGCTCCTTTGCAGTTGGCTCGAGAGCGCACGCGAGCCTGCTCACTGCTGCTGCCGCTGGCTAGCCTGACGGACTGGGCCGGGAGATTCCTTCCGCGATCAATACAATTACGTCATGCGGCCAAAGCTCGTAGCTCCGTAGACTTTGCTTGACTGTCAGCCGTATTTGCGAGCGAGCTCTTTGACTTCCGGGAACTCACCCTCGCAGTACTTTATTCTCTCTCGCTCTTTCGAACGCTTTCGATACACCTTATTATACCTACAGCCTACAGCTGTCTCTCTTGTACAGATAGTTTAGGAAATGGTAGTGTCAGTTGTGACGGTCACAAGAAGCGATATGGCTTGTTCGAGACATGTATAGGTAATGACTGTAAGTACCACTGCTTTTGAAAAACACGCGATTGGAGAGGCGAAAAGATAAAATAAATAAGGACTTAAAAATTTATTTATATTTATAATTTAAATTTATATTTTATGATTTTTATTAATATTTCTTATTTGAATGATGCATTGTTTTGATAAAGCGTTGATATTAAGAGTCTGCCTTGAATTAGAAGTAAACTGAATTATATACACTACCTAGATTATTAGTTATTTCCATAATGAAATTTTTTCTAAAAATGAGAATACATAACCATAGAATTACCAAATTACCAAATTATGTTTGAGATTATTTATTAAGTTTTATGTTAACAAATAGTTATTATGTACTTTATATCAATTTGCTTGTCAAGATAACTAATTTTAATTTCAGAGATGAGTGCGTAATGTTGCGATATATTATTTATAAGAACAATCTATTATAATCAATTATCTAATTCGATCTTACGTAATTTTTTATTTATATATTAATAAACAATCGTTCTACGTTTGTTCTATTTTTTGAAATGCATGTCAATGACTGACCGTGACCATTAGCTTGTCACTGACCGTTAATGTAATTTAGGTCATTTTTTCAACCTAGAAATCTCGGAATCTCGGTATTTTCAGTGCGGCAAAACCTTTTTACTTTCTCTTTAAAATTTGCTCACTTATTAATTAAAAAAAATTGTATGTATTTATTTTTACAAATACAATGCCTGGCATCCAAACTTGAATTCTATGACATTCTTGAAAGATTAATCGATTATTTCTAAAAATTTCTTTCTATTTCATGAAGGATTTATGAATCGGAGCAAAGGTTAGAAATATGAGAGAAACAGTGAGTCAGAAAGAAAGGGATGAAAAATAAATAGCCAATCGAGTGTCTAGAAAAGTGATGACGTTGAGAATTCCTGACAGTCAGTAGTATTATACTACGTAAGTCAGTATGAGTCCATCATTCTATTGTAAGTTTTTATTTTTAAAGTACATCCATTGAACCGGTGCAAGCTTTTCGTATAAGTTTTGATAGATATTGCTTTTTCTTATTAATTTTTACATAAGAAAAATGAAAAAAATGGAACTGGGAACACTTGGAGAGTTAAATCAAATCGCTTTCCATGCGCGCATGCGTACAATGTGTATTATACAGGTCTGTGCTATAGGTATATATATATGTTTGTGCACTGAAAAAATGGGGGTAGCAGCGCAGCTATGCAGCAGGTATGTTCCCCAAGACTATAGCAATATGCGTGCCACTAATGCGCATTGCGCAGTGGTACTATAGGTGTATGCGCGCGCATCAATATTTATTAGAGTAGGTATAGCCTAGGTCTCCAGAATGCCCTTGTGGAGAGGACCTTGAAGACCTCAATCACATTTTCTGGTCCTGCCCTCGGTTCAATTTCCAGCGTGACAAACTCCTCAAATAGTTGTCAAAGTTCAAGCTATATCCTTTTATTATTTCTCAATTTCTGTACTCTCTAAATCCTAATTTCATTAAAATTCTCCTTCGCTTTCTCTCAGCATGTAATCTCTCTATTTAAGTATTGCTCAATCTATAATCTATAACTTGTAATAATCTAATCTAATTTATCTCTATCTCTGATTCTTGTTTCCTTCCTATTAGGGACTTCTGTCCCTCCAACGCGAGGTCTTTACCTTGCGCTGAGGGTTGAGGAGGCACATTTTTTGTTGCAGGTATACGAGCGGTTCAGGGAGGAGATATCTCAATTCTCCCGCATTTTCAGTTCTACTACGCGCATGCGTCCCGACTGTTAATGGCCGTACGGAACAACTAGTTCCAGAGCCAACTTCAAGAATAGAATAGAATAGAATAGGTAGCCTAGGTAGCCTAAGGTATACCTATAGGTATGCGATACTTGTGATCGTGACGATACAGGCGACAGCGTCAGTTGATGCATGACTGCTATAGCTGAAGAATAGTTCGAAACGTACCTCCAACTGGATACCGCCTGTTCTGTTTGAATCATTTTACGACGGATATTCTTTTACAACAACAGTGTGACAAATTGAAAATGGTTAGACCGTAGTTCAATAAGTTTCTATATTTAGTATTTTTAATAACTTGTTTACAGTATGATATACTAAATATACATTTGTTTGTTTTTGCTTGGATTGTTTCAGAGTGTCACATTGCACACGGACGTGGGTGATATCAAAATAGAATTATTTTGCGAATTGTGCCCCAAAACATGCGAAGTAAGTGTAATCAGAAGATTTCTTTTCTTTCGTGAAAAGTAATTACTATTTGTATATTTAAAAACTCGTAGTAATTTATGTTGTAATAGCATAACCTGTACTGCAGGTCTTTAATTTTAACGTTTTAAATAATGATTGTTTATTTAATAGATGATTTTTTGTTTACAAGTTAAGTACCGTGGTAGAAAATTATCTAGGTTGATCATAATACTAGATAAATTTCTACCAGGGTAGTTTAACTTGCATTATAGTTTGTACGAATCGTCACTAACATGTTTGTACTCTTTCCAGAATTTTCTAGCTCTATGTGGCATGGACTACTACAACAAATGTACATTTCATAGAAATATCAAGGGTTTTATAGTCCAAACTGGAGATCCAACTCAAACTGGTAAAGGCGGTACATCAATTTGGAATCGAAAATTTGAAGATGAGTTTAAAGAAGAGTTAAAACACAATGCTCGAGGACTAGTTTCAATGGCAAATAATGGACCCAATACTAATGGAAGTCAGTTTTTTATAACGTATGGACCTCAACCTCACTTAGATTTAAAATATACATTATTTGGAAGGTAATATTTTTAAAGATATTTAAATTATTTCATTAGAAAAATGTTTCTGGGTATAAAATTTTTTTATTGTCTTTCAGAGTTATAGATGGATTAGATACAATTGAGCAGCTAGAGAAATTACCAGTAAACCCTAAAAATTTTAAACCGCTTACTGAAACGAGGATAAACAATGTAACGATACATGCTAATCCATTGGCTGGCTAAGGTAATTTGTAAATAGAAACGTATAAAAAATTATTTATTTAAATAAAAATATTTATAAAAATTTTTTAAAAGATTTGTACATAAAGGTGTAGCTATAAAACTTTTCATTATCGTTTTTAGTACATTTTTTGTAAAAAATTATTTTCTTACATATTACTATATCTTATTTATAATTATTGTACACTAATAACAAAAACTAGAGTGTACAACTTCCGTCTACTTAAAAATATCATAAATCACAGTCGCTGTACATACAATGGCATGTTTATAAATTTGTGATCAGATTCACTTATTGAAATCCAATATTTGACATTGACATGTAAATACCGAGCAATGGATAAAAAAAATTGTATAAAAATAACAGTAACAATATAAAAATAAATCATTTTATAATTGATGGTAAATATTCAGAAGCCTTTTATTTTGAGGATCAAATGGACTCTTCAAGTGTACTTCTGCTGGATACATTTTGCCTGATATTTCCACTTCATATTTACCAGACTCTAGGAACTCTGTTGTTACAATCTCGTCATTAGGGTGTTGGATGTACCTAGACAAATTTAGAATATCAAGTATTAAACAATTTGGTATTGGTCTAAAATTAATTGTTATATTATTCAATTATAGATGCTTACACTTGTCCAATACTGTAACCAAAAGTATGAGCATATTCAGCTCGCCTTAAATAACCAACTATTTCGCCATTTCTGTAAACTGTTTCTAATCCCCACACTGGAATTTGACTAAAAAATAAAAAAAATTATTACAGTGTAAGACAATCTTTTTTTTTTCCTTACAAATCAACAATACTCACTGTTTAACGTGTAGTGACACTAATTTCCTTTTGACTCCATTCTTTCGCAGATTTTCAACTGCATCGCTGCCTAAATATTTTCCATCCTTTCTACAAGTAAATCCTAAATTAGCTTCCACTGGATTATCATCTGATCTCAGATCTGCATTCCACAAATGGTATCCTTGAGAAGAACGTCAAATGAATTTTATTTTACATTTAATCTACTTTTATTGTATAGCTGACAAAATATTTACCTTTTTCACAACTAAGACTGTACAAAGCTCTATAGCCAGCTAATTTCAAATGCCAGGGTTTTCCATATTCTAAGATTCCTTGATATACCTGTTCACAAGATTGCAATGGAATGTGTAATTCATATCCAAGTTCTCCAACAAAACTGATTCTGAATACTCTGACAAGCTGCTCATTGGCCCTCATTAATTGTGAGGTTGAAAATGAAAATTCTTCATCGGCAAGATCTTTGTCTACAATATTCTGTAATATCTTCTGACTGTAAACAGAAATTTTATAAAAAGTAAGAAATCCGCATGGCATGAATACATGATTGCTAAACGAATGAAAACCATTGTGCATACCTGTTAGGTCCTTGAAGCGATAAAATTCCCATCTGTTGCGTTGCATCATGCAAACTAACATTGAAGCCTTTCTCTGCAATGACTCTACGGATGTGGGCCCACGTATGATACGACGACAAACCTCCAGAAACTAAAAATTTTATCGTACTTTAATGTTAATAATAAAATGAAAATGCATAAATTGTAATTTTTTTACTATTATTTGTGAGCATATAAACGTATAATACCTATATATAATGCTTTTCCTTTAAAAATCGGATCTACCACACCACTAGAACCGGGCAGTATCCACGTAATGGTACAATCCGCTTCAGTGCCTCCGTGTTTATTTAAAATGCAGCTGTAGACTATTTTGTCAATATCGGAGTCGGTTTTGGCAGTGAAGATGTAATCCGCTGCTTTTTGAGCGTCTGGGCCGCACAGATAAAACTTTCCAAAGTACGACATGTCGAAGAGAGCTGCATTATTTCGGCAAGCGTAAGATTCCTCCTTAATCTGTCGAAGCAGTTGAATTTTATCGATTGTTCTGTACTTTTAGATAATTGACTTTTTTCTTCAAAAAAAGTTATCCAAATCGATCAAAAATCGTAATGTCGCGATAGCGAATGCGGTGCTCTAATATTTAAATCACTGCCATCCTTGATAGAATGCAAACGGATCGAGTGCCTTTTTAGAATGATACGACGCAATTTAGTTTTAGTAAAAGCCGCAACTTACATTTTCGCGGATACAAAAGTTTGAGAATTTTTTTATAACTTAAAGAAGTCAAGAGATCTATAAAGATACCTATATACCTTAACAAATAATAATAATTTAAAAGCTATACGAGGTTTTTAAAGCATTCTTACATTTATATGATGCGCCGGAAAGTCGAACGTGTGGTCCTGTGCTAAAACCTCGGCGTACTTGCTATACTCGTTTTTGGACGTGCCATAGCTCCCGTAGTAGTCGTAGGCAGGAATCGGTGCCGTGCCTTCGTTGAGGTACCACGCGGGCCTTTCCCATCCCTGCCTCTCCTCCATCACTGCGCCTTCTTTCAGCAGTAACTGAAACACAGCGATTTCATTGCTTTTATCCACCTTTTGCCACTTTGCGGAACAAATTCTCTTCAAATGTATACTGAGAATCAATTTTTTGTTCAATGCCGTGTGATTAATAATATGATCACCTCGTGAAATGGACCAGTTTTGAAATTTCTACCGCTCATGGGTTGATCGTGTGGAAAGACTATGGAGTAGTTTTTCACGTAGGCCTCGTGAGTTCTTTCGTTCGCCCAGACCATGTCCTTCGTTTGTTCCGGCGTGAATCTTGAATTTGAAAAATGTTACAGTTTCCTTATCGATTCGTATGCATACACAGCTTATACGAGGACTCACTATTCAAGCAATAAACTGGGTACAACGAATCCGTTTAAACGCTTGAAATTGGAAAAAGTTGGAAGAAATTATGGCGAGAGCCCGGTGATGAATGCATACCTTCTAATATCGTGGGAATACATGTGCTGCTTGGGTCTGCCATTGATGATCCAATCGGCTATTTGCTCACCGCATCCGCCGCTGTACATCATTCCGGCGCTGTTGTACCCACAAGAGTAAAAGAATCCAGAGCATCGCGGATCTTCGCCTGTGTATTATACAAAGTTGCCAAAATCGTTTGGGTTTTCTCCTTCTTTAAATACCAGCTGAAGGAATGATTGCTTTTAGCTAATTACCCATGATAGCCTTGTGATCCGGTGTGAAACTCTCCGGACCGCAGACCGTCGTTTTGATACCGGTCTTCGACAATTCCGGCACAAGCTGGACCATCGATTCCAGATGAGCATTGAAGACGTTCCAGTCGAGCTCGTAAAGACCGAACGTGAAATCCTTCGGTACCTGAAATGCAATTTCCATATAATTCACGTTGGTGATTGTTTTCGGTAAAAGCAGGTATACCTATCTTTGGTTTTGACCGTTAGTACCGTCTCGTATTAATTCAACCGATCACAATTACATAAGTCCTTAAGTATAGGTATATAAAGTATACAGCTTTGCCGCTTAATTTATAAACCGATATAAAGCTGAAATTTTCAAAAGCTTATCCCATACTCCTTTTTCTATTAAAAAAAAAAGTAAAGATAAAAGGAGATGTAAGACATAAAGCCTTAATGAGGCATCGAAACCAAGACTACATATATACGGTATGTATCAGAAAAAATGGAAAATCTCGGTGCGGGTAAAGGATAATAAAGAATGTAAAATATACTAACGGCTCTGAGAATGATGGGATTAGTCTCGTAGCCGCCTATGCTGAGCGTCTCGCCGTGCACCTTGAAGTAGATCTTGAAATCGTGATCGCGTATGTTGGGCGCGCCCCTGACGTTCTTCATGGGCTCGGTGACGATGTAGGCGTGCTTCATCGGCGTAAGCGGTATGTCCAGCTTGACCATGCGGGCGACGCTTCGGGACCAGGCGCCGCTCGCGTTCAGCACGCAGTTCGTCCTGATGATGCCGTGGTCCGTCTCTACACCTGTCACCTGTTTCGCGCCGAACGTCTTCTCGTCCGTGTGGATTCGCGTTACCGGACAGTCCTCCAACACCTACCGCGTTACCGGTGTACAATTTTTTAATCATTTGCTGCACAAAGTATATCCTGATTCTTTGCGGGATACGAGCGATCTAAAGGTTTTTTTTTATTCCTTCAAAATACACAGAATTACTATACGTAATATATATTAGTCTGTGCGTAGGAGGGTCAACTTGCGGTGTAGACAATAATCCAATCTTGAACGTTACTTTAAATATATATATATATGGGTTGTTGTGACGAAAAGTCATTATCTTATGTCTAAGCGTTTTTCAGGCCTTAAAACTGTAAATTTCATGTTCCAAAACTATTTAGATTAGTAAAACATTTCTAGAGAGTTTACAGCAGAGAAGTGAAGAAACTAATCTTAACTTGTTTTTCGAGTCTAAAAATAGTCTAAAATTTCCTTTCCGTCATCTGTCCTTATGTAAATAATTATCATTACTCTTTCCCTCACGACAGTACAAGAAGTTTAAGCTACATCGGTGATATATAATTTTAATGCATAAGTATTAATATACCATTAAATGTAAAGAAAAAATCATTTTTAAACTAAAGCTGAATTTCGCGCATCGAGTCAATAGGTGCGCCTTGGTGTCCAATCTTTTCTAATGCAAATACAACGGAATTTTTTTCGAATAAACTTTAATCGTTCAACAGAAGGTAAGAAGTAAACAGAATTACTACCCATGTACTAAAAAAATGTCTTTTCCGTCGCCTACTGGAACACAGTCAAGCTGTTTTCTTTATTTATTTAAGTATAAATCAACTATCTTGACAAGTCACAGTTAGTCAGAAAAAATTCTAATTCTTCTTACTTAAAGGTAAGAAAGCTAAAAATGAAGTATCAAATTCAAGTATTAATATCAGCAGCATAAATTATTCAAATTCTGGTTATTAAATTTCAAAACATTGTTATCAAAATATTTTGGTAAAGTGTAACCGACTCTCGAACCACTTATAACAATGTTAATGAATTGAAAAGACAATTAAAAGGCTATTATAGTATCGTTTTTCCATCCACGCGAGCTCATCTCTCCGTCAACGCCGCGCATTTGTTTAAACAAATCCTTGGTTACAAGGCAAACGCTTTTCCGTTCATCCGTCCAAGAGCATAAGTCTCTGATATTGCCCATCCGGTAACCCTCTCCTTTTACCGATCGTCATCGATCGGCGTGGAAATAGAAAAAACGGCTCCAATGTAAGTCGTGCACGCGACCTGTCATGTTTTAATAATCTAAGTTCGTGTTTAATGCTACTTATGCGTTAGCGAAGTTTTAAGACATTATGTTTATTTTATAATGTTAAGACGTATATTTTCCGTCATCTTTCTTTTTAATAAAGCCTGGACTATACCGCTCGTTTTTTCTATAAATAGTTGATGTAGTTTAGATACGAAATTTGATTTTTTTAATCAGATACAATACCAGAGAATTATATTTGATAACAAAAAAATTTGTTCGTTTATTTCATTTTAAATCGTATATAATAATAAAGTTCTCGTCACGATAACTCATATATTAATTTTTATACGATTATAGTAAGTGCATTATTCAACCTTTAGGAACAGCATTAGGGACCTTTTTTAAATCACGGTTCAAGGAGGCCACGCTGCGTGGGAGCTAGATTTTGATAAAACTTTTTCCACGAGCTCATTTTATCATAAAGCTAACCCAGATGCATTGGTTTTTGCTCCATAGAGTTGATAAAAATTAGCTCTTTGGTATGATTTTAATGGTTTTCCATTGAATGGGTTCTTAGTACCTGCATGCAAATCTTCAACTCATTACCCACTTCTAACTTATCTGAAATTTACAAAATGCACCAGCTCTTAGGTGCTTAAGCTAAATGAAGTCACTTTTCACCTGTACGTGTTGAGCATTCAGTTATTAAAATTTATTAGTTAATATCAATAAATTCATTATACATTTTAATAACTGAATGATCAACTCGTAGGTGAAAATTAAAAGACATTATTTAGCTTACTCACGCAAAAGCTGATGTATTTTGTATATTTCAGATGAGGTAGAAGTGAGCGATGCGTTGAAAATTTGCATATTTATTGGAAAATCATCAAAATCGAGCTTCGACACAGCGCACGTGGCACAAGCTTCCAAACTCACGGGAGTAGAAACAGACGAAGAGTGCGGCAAGACTGCAATCATTTTTAACCTGCGCTTCCTCTTAACTTTTGACAAGTGTGCAAAGACAAGCCGATTTCAATCGAATACAAACAAAAGCTGGTGCGCACGTGGTTACAATGTGCGAAGCCCTGCATTTATCATTACCTGAGCTCCTCGACTCTTGGCGCACTTGGTAAGGGCGCTGACCATCATCGCGGGATCTATGACGCCGTCCTTGGGCGAGTAAATGGCGCCCTGAAAAGCCTTGGCATCGAGTAGGGGAAAAAGCTCCTTGGCCTCCTCGGGTCCGAGTAGTTTCGCGCCCACCCCGAAGACCTTGCCCATGTCGACGAGTCGCCTGTACTCCTCCATGCGCCTGTCGTTGTGGGCGATAAAGAGTCCCCCGTTGTTTATCCATCCTGCGTTCTCGCCGGTCTCGCGCTCCAATTCGGCGAGGGTCCGTTGGGTCGTCTGCAAGAGGCCGATCTCGGTCTCGCAGGGCCTCAGACTCCAGACTATGCCGGCCGTGTGCCAGGTTGTCCCGGACGTCAGTTTGGCTCGCTCCAGGAGGACCGCGCCCACACCTCGCTTCGCTAACGAGTACAGAGCGCTGCAGCCTGCTGCTCCACCGCCTGATGTGCACGATGTTACCGGTCACGGTTTAGATATTATAGGTAAGAGAGGATTCGAGATGGTTCGAGGACCGGGGATGATTTCGCGAGAATTTAAGATCCGGAGATCGGATCTTTGTAGCGCGAATCGTTGGCGTAACGAGGTAAGGCGATTCGATTATGGAGAACCTGTGTCTAACGTGTAGATGGAGAATTTCAAGTCGCGTATGGCAATTGTGAATATTTGAATATGGAAAGTATGCAAAGCTGGGGAAAGATCGATCGATGAATAGAATTTTTCAGACTGACCTACGTTACTTTCACGACGCAGAGAATTAAAACAAAATTACCATAATATCATTGCAGTGATCTAATTTTAGCATGAGTTATTTTATAGTATTTGCAATAGCAAGTATTAGAAAAATAATTTTACTTTGTGAAATTGTAAGAACCTTGGTACTATATGCTTCGTGGTTTTGTATACAAGATATAAATGTATTGAATAAAAATAATTTATAACTTTCAATGTTTATTGAGCACAAAAATTTTTTTTTATATTTTTGCAGCGTTATTCGTTAATAACGATAGACGCACCAAGTTTGTTTTTTATCCCCCAGATAAATTTGTTATTTCTCATATTTTCATTCATTATAATTGATCA
Source organism: Megastigmus dorsalis (assembly GCA_900490025.1). NCBI lineage: Eukaryota > Metazoa > Arthropoda > Insecta > Hymenoptera > Megastigmidae > Megastigmus > Megastigmus dorsalis. The sequence continues at coordinate 108,153 of UELU01146866.1, read as the reverse complement.
TTCATGCAGAAAGAAAAACAGTCTAGTATCGGAAATAGATGTATCAATTTTACCCCGCGCATTGACATCGTAATACTTATGAATCAGCTGATACCACCAATCTTAAATAATAAATATCTTCTAAAGCTTCGTATAATATACAGTGTATCGTACTTAGGAACCAAAAAAATCTTCTAATCTACCGAACGTCACTGAGCAAAGAGATTATTCTCTTCTTATCTATTCTGGATGGTATATCTATTTTTCGTTAATAATTAAAGCTTCGAATTTGTTTATAAAATTGAGTAATAGTGCAAAAAATTTCTCACATTCGAATTCTTGCGTATGATCTTTGAGAATAAAATAGCGCGGTATGATTTTTGTATATTCATATTATTTAACACTTTTTGCGCGGTATCTTAATTAAAAGATTAAATTTATAAAAATAATTCGGATAATACTACTTTCTCTGTACTCATATCAGAATTCAATATTATCTGTTATTCGAAGCGTTTGTTCTAAAAACTGCTAAATTCGCTACCGCACACACACACACACACACACACACACACAAAGAGATAACCAAAAGCTGCATTCCGTTCCTTCGAAATTATCTCCGCAGATGTTAGTATCTCGACTTTAAACTATATCGTGCAAATCTCTAAACGCCACAATGTTCAAAACAACTTTTTCAAAAAAATAACGCTCGCTTCTGATTATTCCCGCAAAGCCATATCGTTAAACCGGTACGCGACAACGAAAACATAATCCACCTGTAAACTCGATCAACAACGGATCTCTCTGTTTACAAGTACTGTATACATATATATATGGACTCACCAATGATGACAACCTCGGCAGACTCGGGCAAGTTGATCGCAACCGGCGGCTCCTTGGCAGTTTGGAGGGTCGCGAGGGACCTACTGGTACGCGTGACGCCCCCATTCCACTTCCTCAACTGCAACATATACATAATATTCGCGGATGGGTAATATTTACATATATAGGTAAAACGCGCGCGCTGCTTTAAACCGGCGTCATTATGCACAAATACTCTGTCCAATCGCGGTCGATAACTCATCGGTGCAATGTCACGCGTTTCGAATGGAATGGCTCCCGATTAAAGATCGTTTAAGTACTCGCGGTTATATTACACCGTTGTCCAACTATCCCACTCTTATACGTGCAGCGGTAGGTATATGGTTCGCGCTTTTAATTCGATCGGAATGTTATTGTTTTCGTTTCCTTGCAGTGGATTCGGGGCGCGCGCTCGCGCTCCAAACCGTTGACGTTCTTCCACTCGCGCTTTTCATCCTCAAAAAACGCGTCCTTCTTGTTTTCCTATATACCGTATCCGCAATAACAAAGCAACGCTGAATTTGATAAATTTGTCGCAAACACAGCTGGTATTATAGTTTGGAATAGGAGAATTGTAACGATAGGCGGATATAATAAAGTACCTTGGCTTTAGCGGCGCGCAGCATCTCATCGGCCCGGCTGTACAGACCCGCGAGGGCAGAGCCGAGCGTCTGGTGTAAAGTTGCCGCTGCTCCAGCTGCTGCTCCAGTCGCGCCGCGCGCAACTCTACTACTCCGTCCCATTCCACTACTGCCAGCTCTTATAATGTCTTATTATCGCGTATACACTCCTCGTATACTCGACGTCGTAGCTCGTGCGCGCGCGTGTGTGTGTGTGTGTGTGTGCGTGTGTACGTGTGGGAACTGGCTCTCTGCTATATATACATATATATGTGCTGCTGCTGTCGGCTCGTGTCGCCACCACTCCCAACACTTATGTACATATGCGCTTAATTCTCTCTGCGGACACACACAGACACATGTGCAAGCACGTTGATAAACACTGCTATACGGCAAAGCGGGACTAGATTTGTTTTTACGAATAGAACAGACCAGCTGTTTTTCTGCAGCGGTGCGAGATTTGTTTGTGGGATCGCAATGGGTACAAGCAATGAGGAAATCGATCTTTTTCAGTTCTCGCGCGCGCGATCGAATCGGCAAGATCTGGATAGTGGATTTTGAGCGATCGAATGATTATTATTTTAATGAGATGGATTAATGGACGACGGCAAGTGTTCCGGGACGGAGAAAGATCCCGATGTTTTGATGCTGATGCTGATGCTGCTGCGACGGCGGTGGTGGCGGCGGCTTATCGGGAAAAGCTCTCCGCGCGAGCCGACGGATGAGAAAATATGTTATTGCTTTTTATTTATATGCGCTCCCGCGGCCGCCGCGAAGATAGCCAAGAAACTATGCGTAATTTTGTTACTTTTGCCAACCCGAACCCATAGCTTTATCGGAACGTCAATTTGAACATCATTTTTTTCTGATTCATCGGCATCGCGGCTTCGTATATACGTATACCTATGTGGTGTTGTAAAATCGTTCCCTGATTTTCACCAAATTATACATCTTTTTTCCGTATAATATTTATGATTTTATATTGGCAATCTGTATATATTATGAAAATAACCGGTTACTCGTATTTAGAATTTAAAGGATATTCCAGAAATTTTGTTTATCGATTCCGTGCACTGCGCGCAGCTATGCAACTAATCCACATTCCAAAACTCTCTTCTTCTATTTTCTCATGCACGTATATGATTTTTTAGTCGAGGTCCGAGGAACGAGGAAAGCGTCAACTCTCGTAATCCGATGTGCGAGTGTATTTAAATCTTGGCGCGGCTGCATAAATCATACATCCGATCGGATTAGAATTTTAAAAAAGACACGTGACAAGCGTTATGTGCACCGCGAGATAGCACGCGATACATGTACGATTTTCACAAACACTGCCACGATACGTCGTGCAGCGACACATTGGCCGTACAGGCGAAATCTTAGAAAATAAACCAGCAATGATCTTCAAAACTTTCGCCCACGAATAGCATTGACATATAACATTTGAGAGAAAGCGATTTATTGCGATCGAAATAGCTGACCGCTTATAAATACTATACGTGCGATTGGGCTGCAGCATCTGCATTGTGCGCGCGATGATGATGACCTCAAGCATCGTTGCCGCCTAATCGCGCGGGGGATTCAGCTGATTAAGAAGTTCGTCGTGCAGGGGTCGACGACTCGATTTATGCATGCGCGCAGAGTACAATGCAGCAGCACCAGCACCACCAGCATACGTATACCGATGTGTGCAGTGTATATATATATATAGGCTCGGAGTCACTCGCTCGCGGTATCACACTTGACTGACCAGCAAAATATATACCTATAACGAATGGAAAATCGCGCGAGAGACAAGCTTATATATATATATATATATATGAAAGATGATGTTGCATCGCCGAGCGGGACGTGCAGTTTGTCAAGACGGCGAGAGATTTTCTCGACTCGATTGGTTCTACGCATATATTTGCATATTGCTATCCGCAACGAGCGAGAGTCTCGGATTGTGCGCATATATACGTGTACACATTCCAATATGGAGTTATTCGATTTAGCTCGCTACTACTGATGGATTATGGAGCTTTTATACCAAGTGGCGCGTTCAGGGAGTTTTATTGCTCGTTGCGCAGCACTTTTTATTTACGCGCCGCGTATTTTGCCGACTTGGGAAAAGTGTCGATCGCAGGCGCCTGGCTAAGCGACAAAATTCATGGCCTATAATTATGTTTGTTAGAGGGGGTGTGGTATATAAATCGAAACCGATCGTTTGTAGGACTGTTTTTGTTTTTTTCTCTTCTTAGCTTCTTTCGCATTCTGTTATTTCAATTGTCGTTTCGCAAACGTATTTAATGCGTAGCTGGTTATGTATATATAAACCGTGATTAAACGATGCAAAAAAGTGTGAAATATTTATTTGCGATGAATTTTAAATACTTTTTTCCCTTCCGTTATCAATCTTTCCTGTTTTTTGTTGAAATTAATTATTTCGCATCGATTGTAATTTCAGGATGGACAGAAAAAGTTATATACTTCACGATACTGTTGTCTGCGTGTGTTGTACGTAGAATTCGATGATTCAAATTGGCAGTGCGCGCTCCGAGGCAAATTGAGAAAACGTTATCGAATAATAAAGATAGTAGGTCACTTATTTTTATCCGCGTGATATGAAAAACGAAACGATCGCTTAAAGATGCTTTTATGTACCGATTGTAACTGCAATTACGGCAAGCACGCCAAAGTGACTGATGCAATTAGCGCGCATTCTCTCTTATATTGTCGTGGTATTTATACTTTGTACATACAGTTGTAAAAACATTTTTAGTCATCTTTAAGTACTGGAAGAGTTTTGCTTACTTTTCAATTTAAAATATATAGAAAAAATTTCAATTTTCCACAAATGCACACCGAAAGAATTAACGATTTATTAATATCAAATAGAGTCGTAAGCTTATAGCAGTCGCATTAATTAACAAGCATAATTGCTTTCGATAATCTCGTTAACCATTGTGAATAAATATCTATACCAATATGAATAAATCCTCCAGCTCCATCCTTTTATGAGTCTACATTATTAATTATATCGTTATTAAAAATATTCTATATAGGACTTGTTAAAAACCGATTTAAGTTATCGAAGATTCTGAATTAGTTGCGTGTACATCGTAATCCTCGCGAAAAAGTCACGGTAATACTAAACCGATATAAAGTTTCCTGATGCGCGTCTGGGCTGCAGATTTCAAGGCTCTCAAATGTCCGCGTATCGAGAAACAGGTGGTTGTAGTCTCCTCTTGCCGATGTGACGTTAGGCATATAACTCGCGCGCACGTGCTTCGAACGCAGCAGCCGAATTTCGTCGTATACACTTATTCGCCGGCAAGCTCCACGATATACCGGTAATATATACGCTATTGATAATTGATGCTCGTTGCGAATTGATAAGCTACGATTTCTTTATACTCCTGCTAATTATATCCACTGATTGTAAACACACGTCACATGGTTAGTTTGATTATTATCACTGAAGCGTGAGGTCAAGTTTTTTTTTTGTATAGCGAACAACGTTTTTTTGCTCCCGCTCTCTGCATGCGTTTCGTCAATATCCAAATTCAGACCAACAGCGCCAAGTAGTTTATCGGCTCGCTTGTATCACTTATTTATCCATTAAGGAAATTTTTAATCAATGGGATGTTAATTGCATCACGCGCCTTTGGTTTTTTTCCGAATGAAAAGGGATAAGAGTGATGAGCGACGTTCGTTTATTCTGGACAAAGTTTTTTCTCGTTAGACATTAGTTAATATTTCTAAGATCGAAGCTGGAGTTTGGATTATTGTTGAAACATTTGAAGCTACTTCAGTCGGTATGCTTTCAAGTTTTTGTTTATAGATATTGGGATAAGAAATGCAAAACAATTCTTAGCAGGAATAAGAGTGGCAGATATCGAAGCAAATATTTACTTGAAATTTTCTAAATATGTACACGTTGCGCTCGATACAAGTATCAGTTTTCATGTGACTCCATTGATAATTCCCTTGATCAATTATGTAAATTTAAATATAGTAAGTATCCGATGTGTATGTAGTAGATAATTAAACAAACCTTCGTAAACAGTTGCACACTACTTAAATTTCATTTCGATTCGATATTATCGATGTTGTCGTATAGTCAATTTATAAAAAATAATGTTTCTCGTATATGTTAAAGAAAGAAAATTTGTAATTACCGCGCTCAAAAAAAAATTTATTAGCATACACGGACGAGTTCGAGGTTGAATTTAATCAGCTAAAACTATACAGTTACACACTTTTTTCCGACTGACAACGACGTTTTCCGTACGCAAAAATTTGCACGCCGCCGCGTACCCGTATTCCATATATACATTCCCACCGAACACATTTCTCAGCCGTATACCAATATATATATATATATATACGTGCAAAAAAAAGCTACACACACCTCTCTCCAAGACACTTTACAGTTATAAGCCTCGCGAAAAGAAAAGAAACGATCTATACATCTTACTGAAAGACTTCTGCCACTCAAAGCACCGACCAATTGTCGAAGCCGATCGATTTCTATAAACTCAACAGCTGATGCAGAGCCGAAATTCCCATCACCCTCTCCCGTCAACTATCCGCTCTAAAACAATAATTATATCGCAATGTATATAACGAGCGCGTGTTAAAAGGTCGCGTACAACGTACAGAGGAGACTGCAGTGCACTGCGGCATCAATGAAAACCGGCTGATCCTGCGGGGGCACGCAGGGAGTCAAGAGCTCGAGCCGGCGACTGGTGCGGTGGCGCGTGACGAGCGCGTGTGCCAACGCGTGCCGCGAGTAAAGGAAGACTGTCGCGGTTGGAGGCATCGGCAATCGAAAAGACCGGGGAGCTGCTGCTTCTGCTACTGACGCCTCGGAGAGGAAGCCTTTTCTTCCTTCGTCCCTCCTTCTCGCACACGCTCTTCTTTCTCGTCCTTCTACGCGCGGATATCTCGCACACGTGCAGCCCACGCACGCCTGTGTAAACGTCAAAACACGCAAACTCTCTATATACATGTATGTGTGTGCATATATACATATATGAGCGCGATGAGCCAAATGAGCGACTGGTTTGCTACCGGGGAGATATATATATATCTATATCTGGGCTATATACCAGCGAGTATATATATACTTTTCGAATCGCACTGCGCGATACAATAGGAGCTCGTAAGACTTCTTCTTCTCCTTCTAGCATTGATGCGCGCGGCTGATAAAAAATACAAGAGTCTCGACCTCGATCTGCGTGCAACTCTCCGGACGATTAAAATCGATGGAATTTCGTGCGTAAAAGTTGTGGTGTCCGCGTGCGCGTGTGTGTGTTCTTGTACGCGTTATCGGCCTCTTATACATCGGCTCTCTTTCGACTATACTATGCGTGCTGCAGAGAGATGACCAAAGCATCGACGCACGAATCGTTCGGATGAGTTGGGAGTATATGGCAGATGATGGGGGATTGTACATGTATAATATGCGTGGTGGGACACGAGAGTTGGAGCGGAGGAATGGAGAAAAGAAAACGCGTTCGCGTGCGACACACCGGGGCGGGGGATCCGAGGCGGCGTCAGCGAACCTAAAAAATTGACCCTGTGCGCACAGTGGAAGACCTTGAAAACGCGGCTCATCGGCTGTACGTTGAACCGAGAGCGGCTGATGCGGCGGCGGCGGCGGCGGCGGCTGCGACTCTCTCACCGTATGTACGTGTATATACGTCCGCGACGGTGCATCATCGATATATACCTGTATATATATATATACACGATGCGAGTGTGACCATGCGGAGAGCGCGCGGATAACGATAAAGGAAGAAACAAGGAGGACGCGGTGTGCGCGGCGCAAGCCCTGCAATCGAACGATATATATATACGACTTTTCGTGCGCTCTGCGGTGGTGGCATGTTAACGCTACTTTCGTGCGAATAATATAGCTTTGTTCGTCATTTTCTGGATGCTGCGTTGGATATATTTATTCGTTCGGTCGTTATTGCAGCCGTTCAACAAAGAATCGATGCGCTTGGAATGAAAGAGTTTTCTTTTGACCTCGACCGCGTTGAAACTTGAATGATGTATATAAGAACATCTCCACGTTTAAAATTCAAGCGAAAATGTGTAGCAGTTTTAAATTATATAGGGAAACTGTGGAGAATGGTTTTTGTGACGAAGATGGCCAAATACCTGAAAATCAGAAATTATCCAAGGCACAAAACTCTGCCCATAACATTCAAAAATTACGACCGTCCTAAAATTAAAAACTATTATGTTGCTATGATTGCTGTTATAAAAGTAATCAAGAATTTTAGATGCAATTTGAGTCTAATTTTCACACGATAGTGATTTTGACTTCTATAATCACTCGTTTGAAGGCGACATTGCGTTTTTTCACGTAAATTAGCTTAAATTACCATTTTCTCAGAATTTAGGGCCTATTGATTAGTTTATTGGTACTTCATTTCTAGATATACTAGAAAACGTTCTCCAAAGTTTCATCAAAATCGGTTTCTCCCGATTTCTATGAGTCCCCTTATAATCAATAAGTAGAATGAGCCGAGCATAGTAAGACATAGTATTTACGTTCTATTACCATACATATATAGGAGTTTTGAGCTCCTGCGAATAACATTTCATAAAATGAATCATTGCATCCTCTGTAGCTTAATTAGAATATTACATAGTTAACACACAGTTAACAATAATAGTATTACTCCACATTAAAAAATTTTTGATGAACAAAAGCTTCTAGAAATACTCATTTATAAATATTAATTTATATGAAAATGAATGGACCAGACATTTTATAGTGTCTGGGATTCAAAATAATGGGTACAAAGTCCAGAAATAGTCAGTTTTAAAATAATAAAGATCGAAAGCCTCAGTGGACGGAAGACCCAAAATGGTTCGTGAGATATGAATGAATAAATGACTTTATATAGGTACATAGCGAATTTTAAAGTTATAGGCATTGACTGACACTTTTATTCAAATTGATATAAGCTCTGAATTGTTGACAAATTTGGAAGTTGTTAAAACTGAAATATTCTGTTTTACAATTTAGTAGTTGGTACAAAAACTATGTAATTATGTAAATATATCATAACGAAAAAATATCATGCGCAAGTTTTATTTATGACACTTGTCTGCATGTAGGTACGTGTTATATATATATATATATATGTTTGTGACATTTATCACGCGATAAATGTCACAACATATAACTTACGCAACTTAGGCAAGGTACTTTTTTACCATATCATATCATTAGGGTAAAGCAATTGTTATTTTATTTGTGAAGATTAAATTGCTGTTTACCTTTTTAAGTATTGACTAAAAATATTTCATTTAATTCACTCTAACATTGGAGACGAAAAAATTATTAAGTAACAGATCGTGATGAAATGAAATATTGAATTTCAATGACCGCAACAAACAAGTGTAAGATGACTCATCACTCAATCGATCCGATATTTTGTTGTCCAACAACGCATTTATTCTATGCTATGTCAAAAATATCAAAACCTTTGCTAATCAAGTTCTGAGAACTTTTTTTATGAATATTAATTATCTCATCGCTCACTTCATTCTATAAATATAATAATTGTATATCATATCAACAAATGCGCTTTAAACATATTTTTAATAAAAATTTGCTACATGTAATAAATTTAATTTCTAAAAAGTATATTATTGATAAATCTGTAATCATTGTATTAATTCCTGTTGAACTTGATTATAGAAATAAGTGTCGGATTTATATCTCATGTATTTTTTATGATCAATCCATTCGGTAATAAAAAAGGCGGAAATATAGTGAACTTGCAAGCAATGATAAATAGGACTACAAATGAATTATACTACAATATTTTGATATGGATTAAACAATGGAAAGATCGCCAAGTTTTATTAAGCTTGGCGATAACTGGTTTCGTTTGTCAATTAATACGAACTCTTGCGAAACCTTAGAACTGTTATGTTCATGTATTCCAGTGGTATTAAAATAAACTTTTGAATAAAAGAATTCGTACTATCTACTTAAATAATTTACGCATTAACAATAACAAAATATTTAAAGAAAATTTAAATAAATTCGAAACAAATAACATTTTAATGACATGATAATTTATTATTTTAAATAATTTTACAATTTTTAGTTAGAGCGATTATCGCATTTTATAATTCGTAATATCACATTTGCACGAAAGGAATTCGAAAAGTATGTAGTACTGTACAATATGTACGCCAATAAAAAAGAAAAAAAAGAAAAAAGCAATGTGTGCTTATTTAAAGTATGTTTAACTGCTTAGGTCCAAATAAATAAAATCTCTCTTATACACACGCAATAGACAAACATCCTTAAGAGCAATCACGCATTCCTACTAAACATAATGCTTTATATTAAAAATAAAGAAAATGAACATTAATATATGCATTTTTTCCTTTCAAAAAATCGAAAACCTATATACGTTCGACATACAAGTATTTTACAAAACCCGTGTACATAGATTTGAAAGAATATCACAAAGCGGCTTATGAAAGATTGGTAGTTTCGCTTGCATGGCAAAATTGCTTAAAGCCTTTTTATTTCTTTTTAGCCAATGTTTCCGTAACTCTCATTCGTCTTCCATATTTATTATCGGCATTGTTATAAATCTTTTTGGTAGCTTCGCTTAAATTGTGCTAGAATCATTCTTTCCTTTGGTGACAATAAATTTTATACTCAACGTCTACACGTACACCAAGTGCACACCGCGAGAAAACAGATAAACGGTCCTGTTGTCAAAAGGGAAAATCATCATCATCCATGAATAACAAATGAAGATGAAGACAGGAGATCAGCTTGTTTTTTTATCTACATTTAAAGCTACAGAGACGTATGTTCCTCGCTGGCGAGACTGTCGGTGTCATCGGTGTCAGAATTCGTGGCGGCTTGTACTCGGGCATATTCGTCGGTGTCAATACTCTTACAAAAATGTATGGCATACTTAAGCTTCTGACGCAGTATGCTTTTGCACGAATAGCGGGGCATCTTGAGTAAGAAGAAGCATGTGTAGCTTTCAGGGAGAAAATGATCGGGAGGGTTGTACTTATCCATAACCTAGAAGAAGAAAATATTTGTATATTATATACACAATAGTTATAACTTAATTAGTTTATAAACAAAGGAGGATACCTAAGAGATTGGAATAAAAAATAGAGTCTAAGGGCAACGTACAAAACCTGCGTCATTATTAATTTAAAAAAAAATTTGGCCCGCTAAAAATCAGTGTCTTTCTATACTCGTTTATTTCTAGTTCCATTTAAACATAAGGAATGATCAATACGGCATACATATACATTTTTCCTTCAAGTAAGGGAGTTAAATTTGTTTTTAATTAAATGTCTTTTCATACTTAAATGATAGTGCAAGTTTCGTACTTTGCCCTTATAATTTTATTAAAGGTAGGTAAGCTCCTTCTGCTTTGTGTTTGTGAGTCATACACATTTGTTTGATTTTTCTGAGAATGCCCAAATTTCTAAACTCAATACCACTAATAAATATTTATATTTAAAAGTACAAAAAATTAAAAAAAAATTTATATGGATATAATATTTACCTGAAGAACAAAGTCCCTTCCTCGAAAGTCTGCAATTGTGCGGGGTAAACGTGTTCTACCCCAAACGAATCTTAGAAATAGAGATCTTTCTTGATTGGAGAATTCCTCCATTACTTCCCAGAACCATTGTATCAACGATGAGGTAGCTTCAATACCTTCAAAAAAATATATAAAATAAATATAAAAATCTCTTTCTTATAATATGAATTAATAGTACAAAAACGAACCTTTATATGTTGCAACTGATTTGAGTAATCCTAAAGGAATATCTGGACTGCCGCAAACCATTGTTTCTAATTCATTTCCACTGAACAGCGTTAATAGAGGAACCGGTACTACTTTAGACATTCCTTCTCTAACAGCGGCTACTTGTGCATCGAACTCATGCAGTCGATAATTTAGGGCAAGTCTTACATATTCGTGTCTATTCTCTGGTGTAATTTTACGATACCTGAAATTTTATATAATCAAAATATATATTTTTAATGCAAATTGATTTTAAAGCAATGTATGATGTTTCATTATTGGAAATTCGACTTCTAAAATAAATCATTGAACCACTTTTTATTACTCATTTAATGTCTTACTACTCAAAGTCTTACAAGGTAAACCAAAAACTATTTTTTCATGTTTAAAGAGTCGACTTTGATTAATCAGATACTGAATGCACCTTTTATTTCTAAAAATATTCCAATTTATGAAAAATTGAACAAATTAAATATAATTAGTCAGTATTTTCAGTAGGACCTCAATGTAATCTTTAGGTACTTCGTCATTTTGAGTCAAGAGCTTTATCCAATGATATAAATTATAATTGAAGTACCATGTATTTGGAATTTTTGGGAATCGAAATATTTATTTTAAATAAGAAAATATTTTGGTATTTTCATAGGCTGTATTCAAGAAATAAACTTCAATCGTAATTTCAGCAAGAAAATTAAAACTACAACGCACCTTGTAGAAAGCGGAACGTCGTGGCCAACGGCGGAGGGCGTTGAGAAAGGCATTTCGAGTGTTTGGAATACTTTTTCCTGAGGGTCCATATCTCTGATGCACAAAAGTCCAGGCACATAAGCTCTATCGACTTCAGTAAGGTCTGCAGGGGTCAGGGGCATTCCGGCCAATTGCTTCCACACGGGCTCAGCGAGATTCAGACTCAAAGGACTGCCGGTTCTGATGGCGATGCCCATCAGAATACCGAGAAATTGGAACATGTTCATGTGCTGTTGGGAAGTGGCTAAGGGATTTAGTAGGAAACAGTCTCGATTTGTGCCGCTGTCATCGCGGCCATTTGGCGTAGGAATAAGTAGCGGTAGACAGCCGTTTTGGAGTTCGTCGCACATCTCCGCGATGCTTTCGCTGTAACCGCCACCGCAGTCGTCGACACTTTCACCTGTGCAATGGACAGTTTTTATTTGCAAAAACTCACGTAAAAATCACAATTTTTACTTTACAGTTGCTCATATTGATTGCATGTTATTTTATAAGCTTAATAGAAAAATTAAATGTAAAACTTAAAATATTCACGTTAATCTATTTTAGGAATACAAAATAGTCTTTCAGTATCACAATTTATAAAAATGGTTGCGAATTGGAAAATGTTATAAAAATATTTTATTTAACGTACTAAGTCTAACTAAAAAGCAACATAATCTCCCGTAAAACATTAAAATTACTCAATTAAAAAAAAAACAATTAATTGGTTTAGTATGCAGAATAAATATCTATATAAAATGAAGGTTACATCGATTTTTTCGTATCAAATTAAATTATCTCACACTACTTGCCTACAAATTTAACTTTCCAAACTCTGTGTGGCAGAAATAACACATCTTGCGTGAGCAGGGACATCTTCGAAACCATCTGACCGAAAACGGATTTCATACCATCGGGTCCAGCGAAACCTCCTTTACTTCTCGCCCTCTTTACTTGGATCCTGTTAAGTTCGATAATCGGCCCGTGCTGCCTATCTCTTACCATCGTCGCTTGAACGACCTTCCTGAACGTTGCTTCCTTAATTGTATAAACCAGCATAGGAGCCAGCTTGTTTAGCGCCACGTTACCGTTCGTCGGGAACATGGCCAGAGTAGGACAGAGTAACTCAGCGAAATGATGCAGAAGTACGAGTCGGTTGTGCAAGGCGGAAAAGGGTAGATCTTTGACGAGATCGTATTCCATGGGTGTGGCAGCGGGCAGACTGTGAGTAGCCTTGGTGGTGCTCCAGGCCAAAGTATGAGCACTACCGCAGGCTACTCGTGTGATATTCTTGCCTTGGAGGGCGTGTACAAGTCGGGGACTCTGCTGAGCATGGGTGGTACCGTCGCCAAGCTGACCCTCGTCGTTGTCGCCCCATGTGTACACCTCACCTTTGTCCGAACAGGCGACGCAGTGCAAGGAGCCAGTTGCGATGGATACGATTTTCTTGCCCTGTAGAGCTGACACTTTGCGAGGTCGTCGTACGTGGTCATCGGTGCCATGGCCCAAGCGATGGTAATCACCTTTGCCCCTATTTAAGTATATATTTGCATAACATTTCTTACCCTGTATGGAAATTTTTTGGAAAAAAGTTTCAGGATAATCGAGAATGTAGTTTAAATTAATAAATTTACGTAGAAAAAATATTTGTATGTCTAAAAATAGAAGTGGTATAATAAATGTTTATAATCCGATCTTTTTGATAGATTTATAGCCTTTCAATTCCATTTTTAGGTACCCCAACAGTTGTAAATGGAAATTCAAAATAGTTGTAATAACTTACCATGTGTATACTGCTCCAGATCTAGTAAGAGCAACCGAGAACTGACTTCCACACTCTACCTTGACAACGCCGAGGCCAGCGAGCGAGTCTATCTTCATTGGAACTTTACAGCCATCGCTGCCACCTCTGCCAAGTTTGCCGTAGTCACCATCGCCCCAGCTCCAAACATTGTCGTCGTCAGTCACGCATAAAGTCTGCGCATCACCGCTACCACAGGCCACATCGATCACTTTGTAACCTTGCAGAGCTGTTACGACCGTTGGTTTTAGCTGGTCATCGCTATCGCCGTGACCCAATCGACCATACCGTCCTGCAGTCGAAAATTGTATTCAATGAAATTTAAAGGCATAAATTTTGATTTAATACGATTAAATAATTAACTTTGATTTAAGAGGTCTGAGAAGTTGCTTATTTATTAATGGAACAGTTTTAAGTTCACAAGCTTTAGAAGTATTTAATCTAATCAGAACCAATATGAGTGAAGAAAGGGATAAACTCGAACAGTTTGTAATTCCACGACTTTATTTTAATTATTTAGAATAACTGACGAATGTCAAACCAACCTTTTCCCCACGTGTAAAGCCAACCAGCACTTGAGATCGCTGAACTGTGATGACCACCACATGCAATATCGACAATTTCTGTTCCTAGCAAAGCTTCGACTAATTTCGGCCTATCGTAGGTGAGTCTGTTTCCATGGCCTAGTTTGCCGTCATCGCCTTCTCCCCATGAATAAACATGTCCCTCAGAACTCAATGCGAGACAATGTTTGCCTCCTGAATTGACTGCTACTTTCTTTATAAATACATGTTGAATTGACTCTAACAACGTTGGAACCATTACTGAATCCATTCCTCCAGTACCGAGTCGACCAAGTGCACCGTAGCCTAAAACCAATTTTCATGGTCAGTAAAAAAAAGTATAATATCCAAGCAAAAGATTACCCGGAGTTCAATCCAAAAAACTTACCGGTTGCATAAACCTTGCCATCTGCAGTAACAGCGAAGAGGGTCTGTTCTCCACCCGCGAGTTGTATGGGCCTTAAAGCCGATAGACTTTCGCAAGGTAGCGGTAACTTCACCTTAGCCCCTTCCAATCCACCGAGTTGACCGCGATGATTGTGCCCCCAACCGTAAATGGCACCCGAGCCATCCCACGATAGTGTCCAGTCTTCTGGGCGCCTACTCAGCCACTGCAAAAGCTGCTCATCGTGCTCCTGCTTGAAAATGCTATGATTTTCATGGTCTTTTAGATTTGCATCTCCGTCTGTGACCATTTCGTTGATGCGTTTTGTTACTTCTCCGCAAAAAGATTTTGGCAAGCTTGTGCGATTGATCAAAGCTTTCGCAACTCGAGCAGCAAGACAGTACCGTCGGAACCAAGACCATTTGTGGATCTCGGCGCAACAAGGCATTCCATCTGTCATAATAAAGAAAAAATTTGATTTTCATGCTAATTTCTGCCTATATTAAAATGTCTGTATGTTAAAATTCTGTCTGTATCAAAGATGTTTTCCGTTGTACGCGAAAATTATTTATATTTAAATAATTTCATGAACTGCTTGCTTTCATTTTTTGTATATAAATTTTCACTTGTAAATATTTTAAAAACCTATTTATTTAAAAGTAAATTGATAATCGTCAAAAAATTTTATATTAAATTTGCATCATACAATATCACCATCAACTTTTATTACATATACATAGTACGTTGAATTAAGAAATTTTTGAGTATTTTTTAAAGACCGTAACTTGTTCTTAAAACATTTATTTAGTAAATGAGACTTACCCAATTCCAAATCACAGGCAAGGGCAACAAGAACTTTAAAGAAATCGCTGTGCATGAGTTGTTTGCCACCTCTGACCGCCGGATCCTCATACTCGTACTGTCTAAGCAGAGCCTGTGGCAGCGAGCCCAATAGACTAGACAGCGCAGCGTCCGGCCTACCAGGATGACACTGTCCCACTACTTGAAGCTTCTTCAATGCCCACATGCGCTGGCGAGCATTGAGATTACTAAGCTGGCTGCACTGGGCCAAGGCGGTTGCGAGTCTCGTTACGATATTCTTATCTAGACTGATTAGACTGTTGTCTAAGAGGCACTCGGCAAGAGCGATTGACGGTTGTGAGAGAACAGCGCGATCGGAACCTAATTCTTGGGGTGCCAAACTGGCCAAAGTTGGATGCACTGTGAAGCGCCAGCCCCATCCGTTTACCGATCCGTCCGAAGCGAAACGCCAACGCATCTCGTCACCTGTTCATTGCAAGATTTTTCATTTCGAATTCTTAACAATATAATCTATGCTGTAAAACTTTTTCAGTTTTTATAAAAGCTTACCTTCAATCCTAACCTCCATCGCCCATTCAATGCTCCAGTCACGACCAGACTTAACCGCGACAATTCTTCCACTGCCATCCATAATTGTCAGTGGATCGTGCCTTCTTTCCGTCGAACACTGCCGATCAAACTCTATCCTTAGCGCCTCGGCACCCGGTATCTTTACATGGCCCGTTAGCGTCGTATCGTCTATATAGGGGTGGGGTGTTTCTTGCACTACTTGCTGTGGCATTTTGTTCATACAGTTAGAGTTGGCTGCGGTGTCTTCCAATTCGGTCACGCAGAGCTCCAGCAGCATCGTTCCTATGGCATGATTCG
This sequence comes from Megastigmus dorsalis, assembly GCA_900490025.1. Taxonomy (NCBI): domain Eukaryota; kingdom Metazoa; phylum Arthropoda; class Insecta; order Hymenoptera; family Megastigmidae; genus Megastigmus; species Megastigmus dorsalis. The sequence goes on along the minus strand of UELU01146866.1, from coordinate 91,717 downwards.
TCTTACCGAGAGCTATGAGAACCGAAGATATCGTCTCCTTGGCTCCTTCGCAGACACGATTTGCCACTGCGAGCTTCAGCAGGTCAACCAGCATACGTGCGTCGTCCTCCGTCAACTTTAGCGAGAAATTTAAGGACGAGTGCTCGTGAATATAAAATACAAGCACAGTGCATTGATGCATAAATATTTTTTACCTGAGATGTGAACTCATCTAGGCCCGGTTCACTATTCATGCCTTCGCCCACGACCTGAGCATTGGAAGTCAGCGTGGCTGCGATGACGCTCATTGCACTACTCGATGACATCTTAGAGGCACGCGAGGATAAGCTCGCCGAGCTCGATATCGATGGGAATATAGCCAGAGGATATTCTTCGGATTCGGGAGTCGCTCGCGGACTGGCGACTATGTTTGCGACCTCGGATGCGTTGGCCAAGCTTTCCCCACCGCCCTGGGCTATTTCACCGATTACGTCATTACTACCCCAACGGACAGTCGGCCCAGTACTCGAACTCATAGTACCTTGTGTAAATAGGAGTTATATAGTTTATATGCTAATGTATTATAAAAATCCAATACAAAAACCTGGGATGAAGTGTATGGTACTGTAGATTATAAAGGATAATAAAATAAATTTAAAGAAATCAAATGATGCTGTGCATAATTGAAAAAATAAACTTAAAATGAGCGTAAATATTTCTGTCCGTAATGTCTAAAAAATCAACCAAAAAGTAAACACGAGAAAAAGTATTGCATATAAAATTCGTGTAAGAATAAATAGTTGAATGTACCATCCCCTGGTGCCTCCGGCGAAGTGTTTCCCTTGCCGCCGGTTTGAGCGATGTGACTTTGCAATGCCGTTACAACAGCTGTTCGAGCTTGCATTATGAACAATGCATTTAAGACATGCTGTAAGGCTTGCTGCTTAGCAACGTTGCTCTCCAGGGAAAGGATAATGTGAGCTAGCGATGGTCTGCTGCTCTTCGTTGGCGGAGAAATCACATTCGTTTCGGTTTTATCCTGTATTAAACCATTTATGTAAAATACGACAGTAGTGGGGAAAATTACATACTTTAAAATACAATATAGAATCAAAACGTGTGATTGTGTATCGTAAAAATAAAAGAGATAGAATCAAAACTCTGTAAAATAATTATTTTCAACAATATATCACTCAAGGTTAATTAAGCGGTTGCTTAGGAAGTATAGTAAAGCGGAAAATCGTATTCTCTACTGACCTGTGTGAATCCTAGTATAGCTTGACCTAACGGATCCTTCGCAGTCGGGAATGTAACGGGCTCCTGATTGGCCATAGTCGGCTGATCGGTCAGCACCCAGGCAATACTGTGACTAGATCCGCACGCCACCCTATTCACCTTCGCGTCCTCCAAATTGTGCACGAGCGAGGGCTTCCTGTTGACGAAGGTGGTGCCGTTACCCTGCTGTCCGTGATCGTTGTCGCCCCATGCGTAGACTTGTCCCGTGTCCGTAACCGCGAGACAGTGCAGCGCACCTACCGCCACGTGTACGACTTTCTTGCCGCGCAAACCTTCGACCAGACTGGGTTTTCGTACGTGGTGATCGTTGCCGTGGCCCAGACGGAAGTAGTCGCCCTTGCCCCAGGTCCATACCTCGCCGTATTTGGTAAGGGCGAGGGAGAATTGTGCGCCGCACTCGACTTGCACGACACCGAGACTGTTGAGGCGTTCGACGAGAACTGGTGTGTAGCATCCGTCGCTGCCGCCACGACCTAATTTTCCTGTGGATAATTTTTAGGGATATTTTTTATTGACTTATATTATATTTTGCATATTTTTTTTATATTTAATTTAATATTGAAATTCAATTAGTGTTGTAATGTCTCACTCGTTATCGGCTGTTACTACTTGTAAGAAATTACTTCAAACACTGCTTATTATTATTATTGTCATACTTCAGAGCAAACAATATTTTGAATAAAATTGTATAAACGTTCCGAAAGAAAAGAATTCTATACCTGCTAACAGTAACAGAATAGTATAGAATAAGTATACTAACCAAAATCGCCATCACCCCAGGAATACACTGATCCGTCCTCGGTCAGAGCCATTGTCTGAGCGTCCCTGCTACCACAAGCCACTTGTATAACTCTCTGGCCCACCAGAGCATCCACCAGTTTTGGTTTCAAATGTGTCGTTGTGTCGCCGTGTCCCAATCTACCGTACTCTCCCAGTCCCCAGGTGTACAATTCGCCGTTACTAGCGATCGCTGCCGAATGTCCCGAGCCACAAGATATATCTCTGATCCGCTTGGACTTGAGTGCCTCTATTAGTCGTGGCTTATCGAGCGAAACGCGATTCCCATGCCCAAGTTTACCGTCCTCGCCCTCACCCCATGAGAACACCTTGCCGTCCTGAGTAAGTGCCAATGCATGCTTGCCACCCGAGTGTACCGCTACCTTTTTAATGATGTACTGGCTGAGAAAAGGTATGGGTTTGGGCTCGCAAACATTGTTGTTGTCCCCAAGACCGAGGCGGCCGTTTGTACCCTCGCCACATGCGTACAACTTGCCTTCTTGACTCACAACAAACAGGGTCTTACTGCCACCTGTAACATAATATTGTTTTAAAGACATTCAACAGTCGCTTCGATAAAACTTAAATGCTGAATTTAAATTTCGTCCTTCGAAAGTTCTAAAAGGAAGTGTGTGCACTTACCGGCAATGTGAATGGGCTTGAGTTTGGAGAGCACGTCACTGTGTACGGGCAGTTTTACTTTGGAGCCCTTAAGGCCACCCAATTGATCTTTGTCGTTGAGACCCCAGACGTAAACCGCCGCATTCGGCTGCACGTCGCTGGCTCTCTGCGCGGACATCTGCTCCTGCACAACCTCCCAGTCGGAGGCCAGGAACGATACCGACGTAGCCAACTGGTTCTCGAGTACCTTCTTGCAGCCGACAATCTGTAGACCGTGTATTTTGCAGTCGATTCCTCCATTCCTGCACTGCTTTATCGCGATCTCCACACAGGCGTAATATTCCTTCAGATCCTGAAGGAGAGTCACAACGGAGTCGGTGTGTCGCACGTTGATGCTTGTCAATTCCAGCATACTGTCGAAAGATTCACCCGCGTTCACGGCTATCAGTGAGGGCATGTAACTGCTGTCTTGTGGATTCATCGCGATCTTGAGCGAGTGAATCAGAATGCCCGGGAGCATCTCCATCCGAATCCAGTGAGCGCCTTGCGCACCGCTGCTCTGCCAATACTTGTCTGAACCGTCGACCAGGCGAGTCGCCCAGATCTCGTTCGAAGAGACGCTGAGCGTGCGGATGCACTTTGACCAATCATCCAGTAGAGAGGGCTCCAGTAGATCTTGCCTGCGACAATTTTGGAGATATTCATTGTTATCGAACAAGATTTTTATCAATAATAACAATTTTCAACAATTAAAGTATCTGCATGCCAAGTGAGATCAATTCTGTAATTTACCTATGATATCTGCCGGGTCTGCCGGCATAAACAGCCGCCGATCCAGGTTCTGCGATGCGATTGAAACCGTGCCGATGTGCACGTTTTGTATAGAAACAATTCTCGCAGAGGTTGTAATTCTCGCAGGGTTTGCACTTGAAACGCGGTCCAGAGATCGGCGACACGTGACAAGAATTGCAGGAGACCGAGTGGTGACAATAAGGCACGCGCTCCATTTCCGCAGCGCAGCCCGTCCAAGAGCTTTGCTGCGGAAAGTCAATCGCCACGTCCTTGCCGTTATTCATTATAGCTGTGATGATGCCGACGCAATGATGGTTCACCGAGCCCCACTTGTATTTTGGCACCGCCACCGATGGTTTGACTCTCACCTAAAAAGAGAAATTCGTATCAATATAAATATAAGCAATACTCATATTTCTATTTGACATTGAATTCATATAAATACTAAGTTTTTCTTGTTACAAATATTTTTATTCTTTCATACGTTGGAAGCTCTGTGATATTCTTACCTTATCACCAACTTTCAATGCCGGTGGTCCAGGTAGCGATGGTGGATGTCCCAAGAGTTCAATGTGAATGAATCGTACCCAATACGTTCCTCCTTTATGCTGCCACGAAACTTGCACATTGAGATCGTGCAGACCTTCCGGATCAATCTTTACTACTTGTCCAACATCCCCATATTCCACTTCTTCATACGTCTTAACACATCTTACGAGCATACCAGCCTTTACGTTATCTCTTACATAAATGGCATATTCATCGACTGACAGAAAATCCGATCTCTTCATGTAAGTCGGTTGAGAGGATCCTCCCGCTTCTTGGAGAGATGCATTATCATCTGGATCTTCACTACTCGAGTCATCAGACTCGCAGCCATCCCCGAAACTCGACACAGTCTCCGTGTCGCTAATAGTTATTTCAGGATTTTCGAGGAGCCAGCCAACAACAGTCTCTGGAGTGATATTGCTACCTTCAGCGATGCTCAAATTTTTAATAGTGAATTCTACACTGCGTTTGTCGAAACCCATCTCGGTGAGTTGGGTAACTAGGGGACTGCAGACTGGAGGAGCTATCTTGCCACCCGCAGCGATGCTCGACTTGCAATGACGCTTTTGGCTAGATGTCAGGGAGACCATGGAGACGTCGGATATTGGTGTGGTTGGCTCTGAACCGACGGCACCCACTTACAAAAAAAGAAAATAAATATAAATTTAAAATTTTTTGAATTTCAGCATACGTTAAACGTTTATAAGATAAAGTTTTTTGCGACATTGACAATTTAAAAAAAAAATACCTGGGCAATGTATAGGGGTATGTCTTAATTCCGTGGCCAAGTATTGACTAACTATAAGCGCCGCCGTCTCTAGCTCCTCGACTTTGAAGACAGGCTTCAAAGGCTGTGGTCTCGTAGCTCTGATGAGTAGCTCCTGCAATAGTGTACGACGATCTTCGTCATTGTCAGTGGTTAAACACTTGAGAACCTTCCTCAGCTTCGACTGATATTCTATGAGGGTCTTTCCAGCATTGAGCGCAGCGAGCTGTTGCTGCTGCATTCTAAGTACCGATGCGTTGACGACACCGGCTATTACAGGCATGCCACCAGGTCGCTTGTCCATGCCACAGTGTCCCAAAAGTAAATTTGCCCAGGTGGTTTGTAGCGGCTCGGTTAAACCCATCTTATCCAGGTGGAATTTGTTATAGATAACCTGAAACATCAATTACATTTATAAGTTTCTTTTATTAATATGCAACCAATAATTTTCTATTTTAATTTTAAGTTCTGATCTTTGAGAAGTACTTTCATCTAAAATAATCGACATAATCCCTTGAACCCGCCGAATCCGACTTTTTTGCGAATGCCACACTCGTGTAGTTGCACTTGTAGCTTTGAGTGCTGGGTGAACTTGGATATCGTTCCTATCTGTCCATCTACGTCCACCAATCCTCCAATTCTAGGTCTAGTATCTAACCCACCTACAACGGTGAGCGCTGCCATGACAGTCTGTTGAATGATTAAACTGTTCTCGCCTCCGTTCTCGTTCATCTGTATGTGAAACAGTGGCCCGTCGCTCAACAAATCTGAAGCCAAAGCCAGTTTTGAGGCCAAGAAGGCATTTAAAGCGGTGTTCCAGCCGGGCAACGAGTGCAGACTTCGTACCAACGATATAAGTTCCTCGACTAAGGTGGATCCATGAGATGCTGTTAACGAGACGCGGCACTTGTTGGAATGCAGCTCATTACTGGCCTCGCACATAAGGCCGATGCGACCGAGAAGTCGGAAGGCTTTCTCGAGGAAGGCTGTCATGTCGGGAGAGTTGGATGGCCAGAATGGCAGCACAGTACTGAGGAGGCGAACCGCTAATATCTGTTTGTGCAATTGGGTAGTTGACTCGTCAGCGACGATACTCAGAAGGAAGTTGACCCAAACCGGTGTACTTAGAGCACGACAGAGGATCGAAGAGTTAGCCACAGCTCGCAACAAACCCATAGTTGCCCACGATTCTTCATGTTCTTTTGCTGTGTTTGAAATAAAAGGTAATTTTATTCTTTTTATTTCAACTGATTTTCGATGATTGCAAAAAAAAACATGAAAACCTAACATGACGTTATATAATAATTCGATAATAATTGAAACAGTATATTATGTACAATACACATGTAGTTAATATTGCAAAATTACATAATCAATGATTGATATATTGACTATTTAATGCAGTACACTAAATATTGATTTTGTATCTTGTTTTGATTTCTTCGGAACTTGAAAAAAAATGAAAGAAAAACGCATCACACTTACCCAGTAATGTTTGGATACTGGAATCAGACTTATTAGCAGTAGAGATAATGCCTCGAAGAACAGAAGAAAGAATTTTTATGGCCGAAGGCTGTACCCGCTCGGCTTCAATACCACAAGATAATAGAATCACCCGTAAAAGAGTTACGGAGGCTGTCTTCAGGTAAGTTGTAGGATGAATCTCGCGAGAGCTATCGCGTTCCGATTGAACCGAATCGCACTGTGGCGATTCGCTATCTGAATCACTTTCTGGGGGTGCTGGAGGCTCAGCCAGTTTTAAATCAAATTTGCCTTCCTTGCCCATACGGTAAGAATTCGTCGCTCCATTGTCCCATTTGACGCGGATCCAACCATCATCCCCGAGCTCACCTTATAAATGCAATTTTCGTGTTAAAAAACAATTACACGAGTGAATGAAAATTCATTATAAAACAAAAACATCTTATCGGAAAAATGAGAAACTCACCTATAACAGTTCCTTCTCCAGGTGGTGGTCCATCCTGTTCTGCCCACTTCCAGTCGACTCCTCTCACGACCCTCGTACCGATTTTCATCAAGGAAGCGAGGTCCGAACCAGTCGGTTGCACTGACTGCGGCTTGCTCTTGTGCACCACGTTCTCGTAAATAGCGTTCACTCCAGAATCCTTGCCTTTGCTTTCCTTAGCATCCGTTTGCGAGGCTAGCGTTGCTTTCGTCGGGCCGATTTGTCTTAGCAGCGTGAGTATACTGGACATTAGGCCGGAATTGATGAGTAGGCCGATTTCATTGGCGTGATGATGACCGGTCAGCATGCCAAATATCGTCAACAAAAATCTTGCTCTCGGCAACTTTCTCAGCCATGTGTAAGTACCCTGATTCAGGCTGCTCTTGCCACTGGCCTTGCTCGATTTGCTCGGCACTTCCGCCTGTATGACGTAGGCTCGCAGAGCCTGTACTGCCCACAAAGTCACTTTTGCTTCCGCCAATATAACTTTGAGCCTCAAGTAGGGTGTGACCGACTGTATGTTCTTGAGGCAATGAGTTATGCCGCTCGCCAGATACTTGTTTTCGTGTGTCAAACCCAGCCAGCCATTCAACAATGAATATTTCACTGACGTTATGAGATAGTCCTTTTGCAATAGCTCCTGGATCATAAAGAGGCCCTGCTCGCGCATCTTTACTCTTTGTATCTGGCAGTACATGGCTCGCCTCAGAGTTTCCACGTCTCCGCTCTCTTCCGTTACTACGAAACTGATGATACCATTCATAAGCTCCTGAGCGTCCATGACCAGCGGCTTGCGATTTAACTTGTCGGTCTGCTGCCTGATGATATTGGTCATACTCGACCAAGTGGCCGTCTCCTCGAATTTCGGTGGTAGAGTTGTTGTGCTACTGGTAATTGTTGTCGGAGCGGCTACTGACTTTTCTTCAACGTCCTCGCTCTTGCTCTTGGCCTTGGCATTTTGTATCGAAACATTGACTATGTCCTCGGGTTTCGAGGGCGAATCGACCTCTCGACTGTCCGTCATGACACTTTCTACAGCTCGCCTAAAACGGGGAACCGTGAAAAGCAGTTTGAGATCTCTTAGCCCCTTAATCTCGTAGCTGGTGGCCGGACGTATCTCGTAAAGAAGAAATCGACACTTTTCTTGAGCCGGTGCGCAAACTTCTTTGTAGCTTCTGTTTTGCTGCTGGCGCGTTCTTATGAGATTCCATTTGGTCTGGTGTATAGCTTTGATCATATCCGCAAGAGGCTTCGTCAGTTTCACGTTGCCTTCGGATAGTTCCTGCTCGACTAAAGCTAAGGCTTGATGTCCCAAAGCCAGATGTTTCATAATGACAGCCATAAGTAAGCGACCGATTTCCTCGATCGCGTGATCACCGGAAAACTCGACGTGCGGCAAATTGTTCGCTTTGCAGAAACGATCCACCATAGTTAGGAAAGTCTGCACGTATGTGTCGCTTTTGTGAGTCTCAGCTATAGATTGTACGAAAGTCGTGACCCGATCGTCTGTGATGCGTTGGGGCTCATCTTTAGTGCAAATCGGCACGAGTGGTGGTTCGGTGGGCGAGTTGGCAGCGGTAGAATTGTTACTTCGCGCTTCTCCTTTCTCCTCTTCGTACGGATTGGGTGGTTGAAGGATCTGTAGACCACCGCGGAGGAAGTTGGCCTCAAGCCAGGAACTAGCTTCTTCTTCCGCGGGCTGTATGGCGAGACTCTGGCGCAATCGGTAAGCGTGCAAACCAAGAACGAAACTGAGGGCGCGCTCAGTGTCGAGTAGGCTCGAACAAACGTCCGTTACTTCAATACTGAATTGCATGTTGTCGGGCTCTGGCTGGCAGTAGTAGCCCACGAAGCACGAGTCCATCATGCCATGACGAGCATCGCGACTTATCAGTCGGTGCAGATTTTCATGGTTGCAGCCCTGCGCAAAAAATTTGATAAATTTTATATATTCTTTACTGCAAAGGCAACTTACCGTTAATTAATAAACGACTCTTACCACAAGTGCTCCATCGTATCCAGAAATATCTTGGACGTCGTAAACGCTGTTATTAAGAACGACCCAAAAACCGCCGTCGCGATTATGATTTTCTATATCTGCCCAACGAATCAATGATGGCTCGTCTTGAATAGAAAGTTTATTATTGTGCTGAGGTGCAATTATTCCAGGCCACGATAAATCATCGGCGTCGTCCTTCTCAATCGTCGGTGCTAAGCGATTAAATTGATCCAATGCATCTAAAATTGGCGACAAAACCTCCATCCAGTTCATTTTCAGCAACAACATTGGATAGTCAACCTACAGAAACATGTGACAATGAATAATTAAATCCTGCAAAATCATTTAATCCAGTATTAACTTATTTCTACAAATGAAACCTACCTGTAGAAGTATCAGGCAAATGACGAGCTCTGGCAAGAGAACATTGATTATGTCCGCTTTCAAAACACTGGCAACCATGACAAAATGCTTTCCGCTAATACTAGCCAACTCCATGGCTATGGGCATAGACTCGGTCACGTGATTACATACTTGGCGTATGTACTTATTTAACAACGACTCGACACCCAACATCTCCTGATCTTGAGGTTCCGATCCCGTACTACACTTTCCGATACAATTGAGCATCTGAGCAATGAGCAAACGCTGAAATCTTAACAATAAACTCAGGCTCGGTGAGTTATCGATCTTCTTCTGGTTATCCTGGTGTCTCGGTATCTGTTGTTGTTGCTGCTGTAGCGCACGGAATCTCGATTGAGTAATGCAGGTGCCGTTGCGTACCAACTGCTTTACCAGCTGGAGCAGCGAAATCGTCGCGGCATTGTGAGAGTTAAAACTGGATTTGGTATCGCTAGCATTATAGTCTTTGCTAAGGTAATTTGTTCCGGTGGTAATTATGTCTCTGCTGTCGTTGGAGTTGTCGGATACCTCAGCTTTTATAGCTGTTTTGAGAGCGAGTTCCAAGCCACCGTCTGCCATCAGGCTGGAGACCAAGAGATCAGCCATGAACTGCTGGCCTCTGTTATTGGAACTCGAGCTATTCATTTCCAAACCATTCGTGTTCGGGAGGAAGCCTAAAATTGATTTTAATTTTAGTATATTTTTGTATCAAATAATACTCATTTCTAAATCAATGAATAAATTCGCTTGCACTACGTAGAAAGCATAGTTTCATACAGTTTTAATAAAAAAATTCTTTTACTGACACTTCTTTTACACTCATACACTTTAATATTTTTATTAATGCTTAATAATGGGCCTTCTAAATTTGCGGGAAACTAAGTAATAAATACAAAGAGATTGCTTCTTTGGGCAACTTTTCGTACTGTTCGTAGGCAACATGTATGTAATGCGTGGAAATATTTAAATATACGTTTTAAATTCAAATTTATCATGCAACTTACCAGACAACGTTTTGGCTCGTTCGTTTGCAGTAGGAAGCAAAATACTCCATCCAGTTTGTAGTACTGCCTGAGCGGCTTCTTGTATCGTGGCCAAAATACCGGAGACACTAGCTAAGTTGACGCAACGCTGCTTGATCGAATTAAGTAGTGGACTAGAATTTCCCAGTCCTACCGATTTGCTATCTGTGTTGTGTGTTATCATGGCATGCAGTTGTAACCTTAGAAGATTTAGAGCCGCTACAACTAGACATTCTCGATCTTGTGTTGGAGGCCTCGTACCGGGCAAACCTAGAAATAATTAATATTTAAATAAAGTTCACGAAAATTCTTGTCGTTGAAGTGTTTCAATTATTACAATAGTCATACTCGAGAATTGACTACACAACTATTATATTGTTGAGCCCACCGATCAATAAAAACAAATGCGCCCTAAGACAAAACGAACCTTCGCAAGACTTGGTAAGTAGAGTGTCCAGAAGTTTGAAGGTTTCTTCGCAGACGTCGACTACGAAAGCGACACGCTGAGCCACCGACCAGGTCGACATGGACCACGCAAAGCTCTGCATCGGTCCACACACCACTCCTATCACGCTCTTGCCACTAAGGGTCGGACATAGTGTCGGCTCGGATACAATAACGCCTAAGGATGGATCAATCTGACTTGCGTCGTTACGACCCCAGCCGTATACCAACTGTTCTTCTGTCAACGCGAGAATGTGAGTACTGCCGATCGATAAGTCTCGCACCTTCTTGTTCTTCAGGCCGTCTACCAGTTTTGGGAAACGAACATGCTCCTCGTTGCCGTGACCCAACCGATAGTAATCACCTTTGCCTGCGTCAATGGAAAAGACATTAAATAATTAGATAGTCGTTTTTCACAAGTCAACTCAATTTTTGTTGTATTGCTTCAAATGCATTGAATGAGGTGTAATGTGAGGCTAAAATTTATAGTGCAACTATACTGGTATGAAGAAAAATGTGTTTATCAAGGAAGCGCATGATAAACTATTTAATTGTAACTACACACCCCAAGTGTAAACCTCGCCGTGCACAGTGAGAGCTGCAGAGAATTGTCCGCCGCAGAAAACCTTGACCACATTCTGATCTAATAATTTGTCAACAATCTTGGGTATCTTGGAGCCATCACTGCCACCTCTACCAAGTTTTCCATAGTCACCGTCGCCCCAAGAAAATACGATTCCAGAACTCGTGACACACAGTGTTTGAGAATCGCCACTACCACAAGCCACATGCGCGACTTCGTGGCCCGTGAGTGCCGTGACTACAGTAGGAATGTTAATATCGTCGGAGATACCGTGGCCCAATCGACCGTAGCTACCTCGTCCCCAGGTGTAAAGCTCACCGATACTTGAAATTGCTGCCGAGTATGTGCTGCCGCAAGTTATGTACGTAATTATCCGATCCGATAACACTTCCACAACCTGATTTGATGGATCAAAAGTTAGAAATTATGTCGAAGACTTTATTTCGTTTCGAACATTATTTGAGATTATGAGACTGACCTGTGGTTCATCGCAAGAAAAGCTGTCACCGTGTCCAAGTCTGCCTCCATCTCCATTGCCCCAAGAGTAAATGACGCCTTTTGTAGTCAAGGCTAAATAATGCTTGCCATCAGGATGAGAAGCGATCATCACCACATCATCGGCGAAGCCATAAACGCTCTGAGGATACTGCGTCTCCGATCCATAATACATCATGTAAACCTTGCCACTCAGTGACAGTATCATCAAGGCCCTTTCAGAGCAGCACAGTTGCTTTACGCCGATCTGGGCTATAGCATCGCAGTAGAATGGTGGCGAACCGTTGCCAAATTGAACGTTGCCCGTGGCTAATACCTCCTGGAATGTTTGTGTTTCAGATCGAAGTAGATCAGGAATAGGCGGCAACAGAGGTTTGGCTAATCTACTCAAGTGGCACATGATTATGACGGCGGCCTTCCGCAGATCCACTGGTGTCACTTCCTCCTCGGGCAGCCGTAGATACTTGAGCAGTGCCTCGCATGGTCCTGGTGTTGCGTTCTCATCTAGGCGTCTTGATTTTGTAGCTGCAATAGTGCTCAGTCGACGTAATAAAGGAGTCAGTGGTGCCGAATTGCCTGGTGGCATCACGCGGTTGTCTTGGTTTTTAGGTTTCTCGCTCAGCTGGAGAAGCAAGATCACTGAATCTAGAAGGCTTGAGAGTGTGCCCCGTTGCGTAGCTAGTTCGAGAAGGAGACAAAGCGCTGTGTGCTGATCTGCAACTGGAACTGGACACCATGATATTCTTCCTGATACAACATCACTGGAATGAGAATAAAAAGAAAATTTATTATTTGATCCTAAAGTTTAAGTGATTTAAAATAGTATTCTTTACACATAATTACGAAATGCAATAATATCCTGTATTGAAAGAGTAAGTAATTATTTTAGATGTATTATTAAAATTAATTTTTATTGTTAGCAACTTTTTTTACTAGAAAGACAAGAAATAAATTTACTATCAAAGTATTTGAGTTTATACTTATTATATACTTAGTATTATACTTATTATATTATGTAAAATAAACAAAAAATGTGTAAAGTATAAAACATTCAAATAATTATTCTAAATATTGTATAAATTAGTCTACCTACCCTGTGACAACTTGGCGTAGAAATTTAGCAGATCGTTCAACTACTTCCAACCAAACTTGGGAAACATTGTTTTCATCAAATAGTGTAGCTTCAGGCAGTGACTGAAGAGCTTCTAATGACTCTGTCAGTAATTCACTGCAAAAATCTATGTCTTCACCGGATCTCCAAGCTCTTCGCAGATATGCAAAAGAAAAATTGAGAGCAGCACGTGAACCCACACGTGCCAGGCCAGCTGTTGCTTTTTCACTGGGTTTAATTCTAAAATAATAATGAATGTGTATAAAATAATGAAACAAGTGCCTGACTATTATTAAAGACAAATCTATTTGTACATGCTGTGTAACTTTAACTGAGCAACAAAATGTGCAATAAACTTACTTTTTTGGAATTTTAATTGCTGCCTTAGGGGTAACCACTACTTCTTTATTTTCTTGAGGCTTATGCCGAGACAAGGCAGTGAAATATCTTCGAGCAATTACTAGGCGCTGTCTTAATCTAGTTGCGGAAAGAGTACTATTGGCCACTTCATGAGATAGATTTCTTTGTTCATTTATAAGTGATTCAATGCATGAAGTTAACTCTTTAGAAGCTAGAAAAATAAAAGTACCAAGAAATTATTAAATTTTTCAATAAATAAAATTAAGCTACATTAGTACTTGCAACACTTGTTAATTATATTTTGGAAAAAATCAACAATAATATCATTCTTATTTTTAACAAAATAATCACTAGTTTTATGTATTTTGACAATTCTAATGATAAAATTAAAACTGTACTAACATGGTTGAGAACCCCATAACCAAGAATCTATTGTGTATTGAGCAGGAATAGATTTTTCTGTAGCAACAATTCGTCCTTCTTCATCATCTAACTTTTGGCAAGAAATGCAGTTACACCCATGTTGTGGACCACAAATGCCATCACAACAAGGACAAGACAAAACTCTTAAATTACAATAATAATGTCCGCTCTCTCCTGCAAAACCAGAATTGTTACAACTATACCTTATATATTTAAAAATATGACAGTATTTAATGTATACACAATACCTTTTCTGGCAATAACACCTGCTGAATTCATTAAACCATCACTAAAGGCACCAACAATTTCACCATCTCTTATCATTTCATTCCATAATTCGGCAAGTCCATCTCGGCAGAGGAATCGTTGGAGGTCCATCTTGAGCCATTTGGCATCAAGACGAACCTCTGGTCTCACTGTGATGTTCAGCTGACCGCTCATGGTTCAACTCCTTCGTCTCTCAACAGTTAAATAGATTCCTAAGATAAAGCATGTTACCACATTAAGAAGCACCAAAACTTTGCATACATCTACTGATATACTAAACAGATTCGTGTAAGAATAAAACAATTAATACATTTTCATTTAAATATATAATTGCTTTCCTAGGATAAAATCTACACTGGTAGGTTAGGATATAAAAAAAACTGTGCAAGACGTCGATTAACTTTAACACCCACCTACAATAATTCCTCACATGTTTCGTTCAGATCTTTAATCTCCACTTTCTCGCTTGCTATTGCTACTTCAGCTCCTTGCATCTGAATTTTGACGGCATTGACATTTCTCCTGATTCTCTGACTTTTAACAGGAGGTGTCGAGTATGGATATACTAAATTGTGTGGAGACAGAGACACAATGCAACAATGGTGGTCGGTGGAAATGCACACACAGCTCACACACGCACACACACATACACACATGCACACAAGCACACAAGCACACACTCACTGACTACACTCTGCAGCAAAACTGGAGCTGAAAAATCAACCGCATACGACACCGCACCGCACCTACGAAAACTGAAAAAATTCGATACTAAGAATACGTAAGATCGTAAGGTAGCTCTAAGTTGATGAAAAAAAAGGGGTCGAATTTCGATGAAACTCTGGACTGCTAAGGGTAAATATTTACAATGCGCAACGGGAGAGACAGAGAGAGAGGAGCCAGCCCAGCAGACTATTTTTTCGGCCAGCCAATCGCATAAGACCTGCGGGTTCCAATTATTAGCTTTTTTAGGCGGCGCCGTCATTCGAAAACTCCTCGAATATATAGGTATGTGATTTATCGAGTAAGATGTGCGTGCCTAAACGCAATTAAGGAAGTATGATAGACTATTTGAGTAATTTTATACGATAAAGTAGAATAATTAAAAGTATGGAAATGCTCCAATAGTTAAAAATTTCTTAAATGTGACAATTTTTGTTTAAAATCGAATTATAAACTAAGGTATACATACATAAGAGATAATATTTTTTATTTATTAGTTTAATTTAGTTCTTACTTGTGAGAAAATTCACTACACTGCTACAGTAGAATTTATAAAAGGTTGAAAGAAATTATGTAAGGTAAAAAAAAATTTTGTGTAAAAAATGTAGTAATCATCGAATATATTTATTTAAGTTGCATGCATTACATTAAAAAACCATTAAAAATAGTATAATATTATAAATATAGTTAAATTCAATGTTATTGTTGTTTAAAGCTTAATTAGTTACCTATAGATGTTTTTCTTTTAACATTTATAATAAAATATTTGAATTTTGTTGCTTTAGCATTTATGATCAAAACTTCGTGGGTACCCTCAGGGGATCAGATTGTTTTTGTATTTATTCGATAGTAAGTACTCAAGAATATTCTTTTCCCGTTTCAGAAAAAAAAAATTCGGATGACCGGATTCGAACCCACAACTACTTAAGCGTCTAGCGAAGACCGTAAGTATAGGTAGCCCGGATTCGATCTACTGAAAGTACCGCAGTAGAATTGGCCGAACCCACTAAGCCAATGACTGATCCCCTAATAACATTTATTTAAAAATATCAGATTTATATAGGTCGTCACTCGTCACAGGTGCGTGGTAAAAATTTTTATATTTGTATCCCTTTGCTTCAAAACATTTTAAACCTTTTAAATGTACATAAACATTGAAAAATTAACAGCATTCTTAGTTATTATTCAAAAAATACGGCAATTCAGAGGCGACGTTAAAAAGATTTTACACTGCTATAAGAAAAAATACATTCTACACTTTCGAGAGATTATCAAGTTTCACTAACAAGATGCCTATAAAAGAAAACTTCATTTGAGTATTATGTTCTTAGATGTAGTTATTATTGGGTAAGTCAAAGATAGCAGCAGATGGAACAGACACTTTAATGCGCTTTTATGCCTTTTTTATTTAGAAGATATCACAAAATTACGAAATGTTTATAAAGAAAGCATATCATGATTTATGAAATACTATTAGTTGAAGCTGGATACTTCTTATAGTTTTCTGTTATAGTTTCTCCTATTTTAAAAATGTATAAGTATTGTTTAAACTAAATGTCGTAACTCTCGAGTAATAAGGGTCAGACAACTCACAGTCCGGTAAGAGGATATACAGCAAACACCAATTTTTTCTCCCGACCTTAAGGCAGTGTTATTTATGCGATTCATGTAGAAAGATTTCAAAAATGTTAGTATCAAATTGACACAATTCGAACATTTTTGAAGAATTTCTATGTACTTAAATCGCATAGGTATTTACATAACACCGCCTTAAAGTCCGGAGAAAAATGGGTGAAAAGGTTAAAATAAATTGAAATTAATATAGCATTTGTTGTAATTATAGCATAATATATCTGTAATTTATTTAATATTTGTCATCGAAATAGAAAAATGTCTCTGGTACACAGACCAATGATTATTGTGACAAATCCAACATTATTTACATTATACACTATGAACAAATAATTCTTAAATTTTTGTTGAGTGGGCAGAATAATAAATAAACTTATTCCTGTTATTTCACTTAATCACTAAAAGCATAATACTCTCCTTAATCCTCCTGCGCCAACTGACGATATACCTCGTTACAACAAAGCTTCTTGCCAGTACATTATTTTTATAACTTTTGAGCGAAACAATTGGAATGGGTCAGCGATCGTGAAAATGAAAGCTAAAGACTTGCGCTTTAAGATGGTCTGAGATAGAAATTAAATTATGTAATTAATAGGTGCCTTATAATCGATTTTACTTGCTACACGTAGGTTTAAAAGAAAATGACATGGCGCAGGGGGGTTAAGATATAAAATCTGTTCTTTAATACATTAGAAAAACAATTATTATAAATTATCACAAAAATCACGTAAGTCAAAGTAAAAATTTTAAGAGTTAAGTTTTGTACAAACTTTTGTTATCATACATGGTTTGGGTCATAATTAAAATGAATTTTAATAAATTTAATAATTACATAATCGAACGTTATACGCCATTAAAAATCTCAAATTTTGCATTAAAAGTAAATATCTATTTATCATTTATCTACGCATAATAGGAGGGCGGCACCGTTAAGTCTTTGAATATAGTAAATTGTTCTTCTGTAAAATTTACTGCTAAACCTTGAAGGCCTGTCCACCCATCACAGTGCGTACGCTTGAAATCGTTTAGCGTTTTATGAATTGTTCTCTGAAACATGGAAAGCAAAGATTTTATTGAATCTTTTTAAGAAAGACAATTTTACATGATTTAACTCTCTTGCGTATCGATTAAGTTGTATATAGATAAAGAACCCATGTATTTTAAATAGAATATCACATCTAAATATAAAAGGTACGCAGGAGGGCATTATTTTTTGCCATCATAATTATTTCTATCTTTTACAAGAAGTTTTTAATTTACTTACAGGTATTGGCTCAGGATCATTTAAATGTGAACTTAAGCGCACAAAAATTGGTGGAACGTGTTTAGGAACGTCATAAGGGTGTGCGTTAATGAAAGCGCACATTCCAAGAACACCAGCATGACGTAAACGAGCAGCATTCAACATTTCGGCATTCTTTTCTAATTCTTCTATATTATTAGAGAATACTTTCTTTTTCTTATCAAATTTCGTTTTTGCTTTTTTTTTGAATTCCTCCTAAAATTAAAAATGATATAAATTTAAACTAAACCGTAATACAGAAAAAAATAAAAATTAACAAAGTCCTATAATTTGTTGAAAATAGCTATGCTTTTATAAAGTCCGAATAATAATATATTATATAACAATATTTTTTATAATAATTATAAATATTATTTTGATATACAATTTGTATAACAAGTTGTGCAACGCATAAATTAACGTTTCTTTTAGATATTGAATAAATCAAGTCACTATGTACTCATAAACATTTAAAACAGAAGCACAACTAGCTTTTCCATTCTAAAATTGCTATACACAACAGTTACTAAAAATAATTCACTGGTTAAGTTTTGAATTAATAAATCTCAGATTTATAATTCTAAAGAAACGTGTTTCAAATTTTAGTTTTAAAAGTTGATATTCGAGAATTTAGTAAAAAAAGGCGTATATCTAAGATTTTTCATTTAAATAGGATATGTTTTACACTATAAAGAGAAAAGTAATACAAAATTTCATGTTCATTAGCTATATACCAACATTACTTCACAATAAAAAGTAAAAATTCACCAAAAGGGTTTCTTGATCAGAAATAATGGTGCAATGCAGAAATCCTCCAAGTACTTGTGCTGCCTTTTCCCTGACCTCAAGGTGAACGTCCTCAAGCAGTTTTAAAACAATACTTTGTATTGTATGTATCCAAGCTTCGTTGCTCAGTAAAATACTCATATTATGAAAGACGAGAACCTGAAGGAATTCAAGTGAACTGACTCTCGTTGACCAAGATGAGTTTTCGGAAATATTACGCACGGACTCCAGTACTACTGGAATTTGCCCTGGTAAGATGAGCGTTCGAGCCAGAACAGCGATAGATTTGTAGCAGAGATTGGGCAGCTCTTCATCCTTTTCGCAACTCTCTAACTGGCACATTATCGGATATAATTTATAAAAACTCGAATCCACTTTAGCCATCATCACTACTTTAACAATCCATAAACAGACTGTTTTGAGTAATCTGATTTTCTTTTCACATTTACCATTGATCCCGTTTGAACTATAATTACAGAAAAAAACATATTTATATCTTATTTAATTTCTATTTATCATATTGGTAATTAAAACTTTGATAAATCCATACTTGGGCAACGTTTCACTCGCTGCTCCGACGTTGGACTCTAACATCATTGTCTCTACACCTAAAGTAAGAGTTTTAGTTGACTCTTCATCCTTTATTAAGGGCTCTAATCTCGGGTAAATTCTTTCAACGAAATCCCCCACCTCCAAGGATTGGCCATTGGCTAGCATGCTGCACCGAAAGATCATGAAAAGCAAAGAGGACAAGCGGTCTCTAACGTTTTGAAAAGGACTTTCATCCAATCCACCTTCAAAACGCAGCAGCAGCCTCTGCATAATCTCTTCAACTCTCCAGGAATGTACAGTTAAAGCACTTTGTAGTATAAAGAGCCTACCGCATTGAACAAAAGATGCTTCAGATTCTCCAAGTGGTGATTCCTCCATCAGGCACTCCAGTAGCCAATACATTCTATTCGGATCTCTATTGTAACATGCGTTTGATACGCATAAACACCAATGGTTAATCGTCTCCGACGTCAAGTTTCTCAGAGCAATCCTTATTATCACACAAAGCGAGTCCCACATATTCTGACTCATGCAGTAAGACCAGTGTTTCGAACCTCTGATCAGTCCACAGATTATCTCGGCGGCACAGCGCTGCTTAGTCTCTTTTTTATTCTGAACCAGTTTGCGTAGATGTGGTAGGAAGTTTTCCAGAAAATCGTCGCCATAATTGTAGAACAAACCCTTGAACAGGAGCACGCGACCTAAGTCAAAAGTCGCTCGGCTCGTTCTACCCTCTAAACTTAGATACTCAATTAATTGGTCAATGTTCTGCTGGTTGCTAAAGAATGTATGTATTTCTCGCTCTTGGTCGGTAAAGGAGTCTTTGTCAAATTGAGGTTGTTTAGAGAACGGTGCATATACCTGAAGGTCGCGTGGCCAAGTGTAGTAGCCAATGCTAGATTTATGCACGTATTGAGGTTTATCCCAATCAGTGGGGTTGCGTGGCCGAGTTTCATAATTGTACAAAAGCCACTTATTGTCTGGACGGTACCCAGGTTGGCTGTTGTTTGATGTAACATTATTATCGTTGGATGGAGCTTTAATGTTTATCTGTTGAAGCAATGGTAATGTGTTAATAGCAACAAGAGGCCAAAAACTACGATAAAAGCATCAAGCATTTTTTAGAGTGTAGTAGAGATATTAACTTTATCTTAATTTATCCACTGTTTCTAGAGATAATTTATAGTTTTTACTTGATATTTAAAACATGAAATTCTTGAAAATATATCTATGTTTGTAAAGAATTACGTTTTAAATATTAGAATAAAAAACATTATTATTTGAACAATTCAATATAAGTTATGATTATACGCTTATTCAAAAGTCTTGCAAGAAAAAGTTTAACGTTAATTTGAAACCTAAAAATCATTTCGATACAATAACTATAAACTTTAGTAGTGAAATGCATTACCTTGGTATGTGTCCTCTTCAATTGTTTAAGCATGCGAATCACTACCTTTAGAGCCAGTTTTCTTTCTTTTACCGATTCGTGAATTAAGGAATCGAGGAAAAAACGTACAAGTTGCGGTGGATATATATATTCTTTACGCATCATAGAAAGAAGTAATCTCATGGCCAGTAGTCTATGTCGCCAATGCAAATTTTTCTCTAGAAGAGCGTGTAAAAGTTGATCCAAAATATCATGGTATGCTTTCAAATTATTTTCTCCCATTTCTTTCAAGTTTTCGACTCCCTTTTCAATTTCTGCCTCTGTAGGTTGTGGTAAGCTTGGCTGTGTGACATTATTCCATAAATTCGAGGCAATTGATACACAACTATCTGGAACTTCTAATTCAATTTCTATCGCATCAAAATTATTTCTAATTAAATCACTAATTCGGTTTTTTAAATGAATCACTGAGAGTTTCTCAGCTGGCCTGGATAACACTAATGCTGGCCACAAATGTTTTAAGAAATGCCAATCTTCTTTGAGTAGAAGGTATTCTTCTTGATTTACTTTTCGTGTTATTAAGTATAAGATCCCCTAAAAAATAATAAATGGTAAAGCATTAAAACTAATATTAGTATTACCTATGAACAAATTGTTTTAAAAAAGTAAATTGAATAAATTAGCGTCTCTTAATAAAAGATTTGAAAAATTGATATAAAATAAATTTATAATCTTATCGATTTTACATAAAATAATTTAAATTAGTAGTTAAAATCTTAAAAATAACTTTTGGAAATGATCAAAAGAGTGCCCTTTATTAATTTTATATTATAATTTAATTATTTCAGTATTATTTATTAGTACAATTTTATTCTTTCAAATAAAAGACGAGACGTGTATCGTCATCTGCGAGAATTAAGAAAGTAATATTAGATCTGGATTTTTTTTGTGATCAAAAACTGGTTCTGTGAAGATATTTGTAAATTAATAATTTTAAATAAATATATTACTACTTGGATCATAGCAAAATACATTTATCAATTACATGAAGTATTATTAAAAAGTATTAAAGTGTAATGATGTTAAAGTTCTACAAATTTTCTGATAAAGACTATGAAAATCTTAGTTTTGAAAAATTTTTAAAAGATGTAATGACCATTAACAAAACTGGAGTTATTAGTAAAAATATGTATAACACATTAAACAAACCAATCCTCAATGACTTTTTCTGTAAGTAAATAAAGTATAGTACCTAACAATGCCAAAAAAATCAAATGAAATAGCTAGCATATTACAATTTATGTTTTACAATTGATAAATCAAAATGTAAAAAAAAAAATAAAAATAGAAAGTACATGCACATGTTACAACGTATATTTGTAAATACAAAATGAAAAGTGAAAATTATAATACCTGAATGTACCAAATATAATAATAATTAAAGATTAAAGCATGATGATATTACATAACATTATTTGTTTTGAACTTTAATATCAAAACAAGAACTTTTACATCTGAGACTTTATACACAGCTTTTCATGGAAAAAATTTTCCGATTTTCTTTTGATAATTATAATTCGACCCTAGTAAGTAAATCTATACAAATATATACTATTTTAACTTGATTAATCTTTTAAGTTTTTTACAGAATAGAGTTGAATAAATATTGAATTTTCAACTTTTGGTTAGCATCCAGACCAAAAGAAGCAAATATTAAAAAATACAGATAAAAATATAAAACTAAAACGTGTTTTAAAATAAATTTGCAATTATACTCACTTTTAAAGCATCATGGTGTAGTTCCGGATCCTGCTCTAGAATTTCAATAATATATGGGGTCAAAAACAGGTAAGCATTTGGAAAAAAAGATAATGCAGTATGAATAATCTCTTGAGCTTTAGCACGAATCCCACAATAGTGGCTGGTACTCAACTTTAATAAATTCATTAAAATATTTTTGTGAGTTTCAGTGAATACTGGAGTAGTGCATAACTTGCGGCGCTGATGTTGTCCAGCAACACGAGCTAGTAGAAGTAAAGGAAACCGTGCTGTGTTTCCGATTGTACCAATATCTTTTTTACATACAAGGTAGCTGAGCGAATGTTTATGACTGGTACCAACTATATGTCTTAATCTACCGAGGAAAAGATTTTGCCAGATCTGAAATATTAGTAACAAACGTTTAAAAAACTATTTACTTCATTATCTGAAATATTTGAAAAGTTCGATTTATCAGTAGATTTAAGTTCTAATTTAACATACCATTAGCAATAAAGTCAAACTCTTTGTGTCATCTTCCACATTTTTTAACATGATTTCTTGAAGGTCTGTCATGATTTTTACCAAAAAATATCGAACATTACCACCATCGGGCATTTGTAATTCTCCTTTAATGCCCAGTATTGGTCGAAATGGTTCAATACAGTTTTCATAAGGTTTGATTTGAAGGGCAGGTTCTGTCCAAAAAGGCAAAACTGGTTCACAGCCATCCAGAATATTATTAATGATTCTCAATGTAATTTGCATTTCATCCCTGTAGAATAATAAAAATTTTAAAAATAAATACACAATCACACTAAATTAAAAAAATATTCTGTTCTTGAGATCTAACATGGCTATTTCTTATAGATTTAAATGTTTATGAACTTTTAATTAACATATCTCGGAAATAAAAAATAGTAGGACGAATACTAAGTAATATGATTGATCAAAATTACCACCCAAAATTTTTGGACTTTTGATTTGAATAGCTCATGTTAGATCTCAAGAACAGATTATTTTTTAATTTTGTGTAACAGTGTTATAATTTGCTTTTATAACATTTTAAATTATATCTTATAACGTGAAGCTCGATTTATCGCACACGGGAAAAAAGACGCATTCGTTAAATTGAATATCTCATAGTAGTCCACACGTTCAAGGATCTTTCTGTAGTACTTTTAGGTCCAAGCTATAACTTTAGTGATTTCGATAGGTTTTTTGTGTAGATTAAAAATTTTTTTGTTACCACTCTGAAAAATAATTAGTTTATTTGTTATAAATAATTTCATTGTTTAAAATTCTCTAGCGGTTACTCTATTCCAACTAGAGACATGTAACTAACGTCAAATTTTTGTTTTTCGTATTCCGAATCCAATGTATTTTAGCTTTTTAAGATACTTCTTGCGTTGGATTCGGGATTAAAAAAGCAAAAATTTGAAAAAATAAACTTATTATTTTTCAGAGTGGTAATCAAATAGTATATTACGATACAA
Source organism: Megastigmus dorsalis (assembly GCA_900490025.1). NCBI lineage: Eukaryota > Metazoa > Arthropoda > Insecta > Hymenoptera > Megastigmidae > Megastigmus > Megastigmus dorsalis. The sequence continues at coordinate 68,246 of UELU01146866.1, read as the reverse complement.
GCGCGGTAAGTGGAATTTTACGGCACGGCATGTATTAGCGCCCGCTAAACGCCGTACTTTAAAGGATTACTTACGACACGAGTATCGTACAATATTTTATAGCACTGACTAGTGTAAATCTGCTGTCACGCTTATCCGTGGAGTGACTTAAGTGCGGATTTCGCCACGCAGTGCTATAAAAATTCTTAATCTACACAAAAGAAAACCTATCGAAATTACTAAAGCGCGTTGACCTAAAAGTTCTACAGAAAGGGTCGTGGCGTGTGGACTATACGTTGTGTCATAAAATGCGGTTCAATAAATAAGCGCAAAATAGATTTCACCCTCGCTGCGCTCGTATGCAAACGTTCACATGAGTAAGGGTAAAATCATTTTATCGCATTAGTATCGAAATGTACTATTTTCACACTCATATATTAAATAGCACTCGATTTCTATTGTAGATTTTTCTATTGATTAAAAGTAAAATAAAAGGTAGCTATGGATAATACAATAAAACCATACTTATTGAAAACCATACAGTGAAATATTACATGCTCATACCTGTACGAATCGTAAACTGCTACACGTTTCACAGTTTTCGAGAAAAGCATAAAGAAAAATGTACAATAAAATCAGACTATTAAGTTTAACAATCTTATTCAATATATAGAATTATTTCCTATCTTACCGAGATAACGAATTCCCCGTCTTGATGAAGTTCTCTATAGACGTAATAGCAGGCATAAAATACCGTGTAAAAATTTTCTGCACCATAGAAATCTCTTCATCACCAGGAGTGTAAGTTTGGATCTTTACCGATTTATTTTGCATTGCCTCGCCCCAAGTGTTAATGTGGAGATGATCAGGATCGTCAAGAGATCTCTCAATGTTGACGAAAGAGACGGTACATAATGAATGCAATACGTTGTTAAGAGTATAGCAAGCAAGTTGATGGCCTTCGCGTGATTTAAGACCGATAATTTTGTCTATAATCTGGATCAAGGTGTCCATGTGAGGTAGAAGAACACTTCCTTGAGTGATAACCAGTCGATGTAATAACGACAACGGATAAAGCAGCTGATTATCAAGATGTTCTGCATTGATAACTTCGTCACCCTCACCAATGGCGTCAAGGATCTTCTCCGAGAGGAAAGGTAATAAAGCTTTCATAGTTTCTGTACCGTTTACGCCGGCAAATCCTGAACAGAGAGTAGCTACTAATTGTCCTGCGACTTGGGTCTCCAAAATATTATCCATGATAAATGTTCGCAACTTATTCAGTGCACTCATGAATATAGAATGACTTGACTGCACTAACACTGAGTAAAATGCACATCTGAGAAATGACTCGGCTGTTGCCTCGGTGACACTTTTTCCGTTACTGTTGGTAGTATTCTCCAGTCTGACAGATTCCACTGAGCTCGACTCTATCCATATGAAAATCTTGTCCATCAACTGCAGAACGAAATCCTCGAAGCGTGAAGTCGCCTCACAAATTAAGCGTTCGCTCTTGCTCATCTCAACTGTCGTTTTCGAATTATCAACAATAGGAATCATCGTCACGTAAGTAGCTATAAGACGAAACGACATGAAACACGTGACCGGATCATTAGGATCTATACCGGATAAACACGCAAATAGAAGCGATAACACATGAGTTGGTCCTTCTTGGTATGCATATTCTGAATAACAAATTTAATCTCAATTATATTTTCAATTTTATTGAAAACATCAACATTAGATTTTAATGGTTTTAAATCATAGTGATAATAATGCTACAACTTAATTTATAAAATTTTACTACTGTTATTGTTAATCACTATATGAAACGTACAAATTCAATTTTCTAGAAGAATCAAAATTACAAGAATTTATTTACCTGCATTTTTAACACGTGATCCCTGAACCAATGGTCGAGATATTGTAATCATGCAGGACATGGCAGTGATGAGCTTATGAGGTTCTATAGCACTATCAAGAGGAGGATAAACCTTTTCTAGTACTCTAGGTATCACAAGATTTGGTCTCATTATTGCTAGACGATGCAAGGCATCATAGAAAATGTTTGAGTAACCATTGTTAAAAATACCAAGCATGGAAATTGGCATCATACTATTGACAAATGCATCAATGTCAGCATCAGTTAGTTTGTGAGATTCAGGAATTGGTGTTATCCATACTGGTTGCTTTCGTTGATATCGTTCTCTACATAATAATTCAGTTTTTATAGAGGAATAAATAGTACCTTTTGCAATAATGGAACAAACTTACCTATACAGCCTACGCGCTACATTATTTGAAATATTTACAAATAGTTCTCCAAGATTTTTAAGCCACGAGCCTTTGTTAGCTGGATGAAAGTAAGTTTCAATAGTCTTTAAAAATTTTCCTAAGTAAATTTGTGCACTAGATTTATTTCCCTGAAATATTATTTTATTATAGATTTGTGAAAAATTATATTATTTTATAACTTAAATTGATACTAACTAAAACTGATGCAATCCAGAGACCTACATGATCTGATCCAATTACAAAATGACTATTAATTACTTTTACTTTCTTATAGAACACAGGCAGATTAAAGCTTTGAATAAATTTAGTAAACATTAAAGGCATATAAGGTTCCCAATCAATGTATCCAATGTTATGTGTAGCCAACTGTGACATTAAATACATTATACTATTTCCCCACCCATAGGCAATACAACTATTATCTTCCCACAACTTCATGAATTCATGAAACCATAGTTCATGTCCTAGAGAATGATGTTCTGGAGATAATTGAACTGGTAAAAATAACTGAAAACCTTTAAAAGTTGTTTGCATTAACGCAGAGTATAATGGACAGATTTGAGGTCTTAATTCATCCAATATTTCTTGTGTTGCACTTAGCTAAAAAGTTTGCATTAAAAATATTGTAAATTAAATGCGACAAGATCTATATTAATATAATCGTATTTATTGTACTTACTGGAAAATAAGGTTTGGCTGCTTTTATCACACATCCCATTACACTTCCAATAGAAATACAATAGCTATAAAAATTAACTCGTAGTGGTTTCTTTACCATGACCTTAACATATAAACTATACAAAGGTTTCCAAGGTAATTCCAATTCATTAGGAGATAATAAGTCATTCTTACTAAATAGTTTAAAAAATAGTATATAATTTTTTAAATTTCAGCAAATATTTTTCTTAGACAAATAATAACAACTATATAAAAAATTAAAGTAACCTTAGAAGTATATGCAGCATATAACCAAAAGTAACTATTAAAGATGACTCCAAATTGGGAATCACTAATAGTTCATACAATAACTTGATAAAAGTTATGTGATCTTCTTTTGTAAATCTCAAATCATATAAAACTATGTACCTGTTGAATAAAAATTTTAAATACTTATTTAAACTGAAAATAGAAAGGTAAAATTCTATAAATGAATTATAACTCACCTTCTTAACATGTTTACCCAAATAACACAGCCAGGTTTCATTTCTCTTAGCATTACACATCTTCCAAAATTCGTTTTGATTTTTGTAAGTAGAGCATCAGCTTCATCGTCAAGTTCATTTGCATAAGGTAAAAGATGATTAAAACGGTGTTCTTTTTGAAAGCGGGGTTTGTCTGTCAGTTCTAAACTATCACTTAGCAATTCTGGAGTATCAATACTAAACAGTATATCATCAGCAGTTTCTTCAAGATCATTATCCTCCATTTCGTTTAGGAAATCCATGATTTCCTAGATTTCAAAATTGTAGAATGAAAAATTATATTTTTGAAAAATTCGTTTCGGTAAAATTAAAAATTAATAATGGTAAACTTACTTTCTTAAGAAAAGTTAAATCTAGATCTGACGCTCCGCCGGACAAAGAATTTGTTGGTACTTGTCAGACTTCAAGAATTCGTCCCATATTGTTTAGCCTTTTCCTTGAGTCATGCTTTGTATTCTACGCATGAGTGCCGAAATAATATCTTTTGTTTTTATATACTAAAATAACCTATTATAACCAAATTTAATAGCTTTTGAAATTCAATAAATATGACTTATTTATTTATTTTATGTTTAATCAGGAACTAATTACGCTTTTCACGGTACACGTAACTTCGCGAAACTCTCGCTGCACAAAGAACCTCGCGAACCTCGAGTCCAGTATACAATCATCAGTTCCATCAACCTTCTGCCGCCTGCGATCTGCGCCCCGTGGGTGATCAACCTGCAGTATATATATATATACATATAGGATACGACATAGGTATCGCGGGAACAAAAGAGATTATTATTGTCGCCTGTCGCACGTCCAAATATCTATATATACCTATACCAATAATAACTACTTCCTAGAATTTTCAAAATTTGAAACAATACCCTCACTCTAATATCCAGTATAGGTATAATGCTTGTATAGGTACTTATATAGTTTACATTTATTTATGTGTAAGTTCAATAACTAAAAATTCGTTTTTTTTTTCATCTACAATCATAAATATTTGCATAAATTTGCGAAAAGAATTTTCAAATGATGTTTGATATACGAAGAATCCTTGTATAAATAAGCTGTGAAAATTATTGAACTCCGATAAAAATACTCGATTAAAATTTAGAGTAATTAAAAATACATAAAATTAAAAATTAAAATAATTTTTTTTAATCGTTTTCGGATGATGATAATTTCATCTAAACTTTTAATAATTTTTCTCTATTTCAGTGCATGTATTTGCTCACCCGTATTACAATATTCTTTGAAGAGATTCATATGCCTAAGGTTCTGCAGATAAATTTTTAGTGATTTAAGCAAATTTTACTTAAGTATTCCTAATATTTTTAAATATATTTAAATTTATAAATCCATATTTTACATTATAAATTTTGAATTTATACAGTTATTTTACAACGCATGCGCTCTACACTTTATACGGACAGAGGATCCGCTATTTTGCCCTACCAGCTGATATCCAGTATACTTACTGCTTTTAGGCAAGGATTTTACTAAGCCCTATTTTATACATACATATATGTATGTATGTATCATTTTCAGATGCGCTAAGTGTCGTGACTCGTGTCAGTCGTAACACATGTCAGATTTTACTTTTTGTTTATTAGTTGTTAATTGTTATATTTTTTGTTATAATGTATTAAAATTTATATTAATATATAAGTAACTTAATTATGTTGCCCAAATATATTTGGTTACTATTTTTTATATCAGCCTTATACATACTATATTCTAGTAGTTATTACACACATTTAGACAAATTAATAAGAAATTATTATAATGATGTTAGATTTTTTTTAAAAACAAATTCTGATCAAATAATAAAAAATGATAAAGGGGAAATTATATTTACCACAAGTGCACTTAAAAAGTATACAAATTTAGATAATGGTTTATACTTATCGATATTAGGTCAAGTATTTGATGTATCAAGTGGAGTAAAACATTATGGTCCTGGCGAATCGTATCATGCATTTACAGGTACATGCATCATTAAATTTATAAGATTTATGTTTTATTATAGTAATTTAATAATTGAAAATTTTATTTAAAAGGTTGTGATGGATCTGCAGCTTTTATTACAGGGGACTTTACTGAAACTGGACTCATAGACGATGTTTCAAGCCTCACAGATAAACAAATTCAATCTTTAATAACATGGGTGGAATTTTATAGAAAAACTTATGTGTACAAAGGTCTATTGATCTATTACTAGACTATTTTATAAGATTTGCTAGATACTTGAATAATCTGTTAAGAATTGGTTTTTGTTAAATTAAGACAAATTTTATATTGTAGGAAAATTAATTGGAAGGTATTATAATAGAGATGGTACTCCTACAAATGAAAGACATAAGTTAGAAGAAAGAGTAGAAATTGCTAAAAAAATTGATTTAAATGATGAACAATTCAAGCTGAAATTTCCTCCATGTAATATCGAATGGGATGTAAAAATTGGAACAAGAGTTTGGTGTACTAAAAATAGGTAAATAATTTACTAACAATATATTTTATAAATAATTTTATGCTACTCTAATTAATTTATAAATTATATTTTGAAAGCGGAGGCATCACAAGAGACTGGATAGGTGTACCAAGAATGTTGTATGATAATCCAGAATCAAAACAATATCGTTGTGCCTGTATTAACCTAGGTAGTAAAGACTTTGAAGAGCAGAAAGGCATGATTCGAGCATATGAAGGATGTGATAGAACTTCACCCACTTGCACTTTTGCAACAAATAAAACATAAATGTTATTACACATAAAAGTAAACTGTTAAGTTTTTACAGATATTCTACTTTTATATTACTTAAAGTTATAATTTTATTAAATTATAATGCACAAAATAAATTTTTAATAGTTTAAAATGGTTTGTACTTTTTAGAAATAAAATGAAGTTTATTATCAAAAGGTTTTTTTAATGAAGACATGATCTTACACTAGATTGTAATTTACATTATTAATTTTTTAATAACAGTTTTATGACAATTGAATGTATATTTACAAATGTAGGTTGTACATAAAAAATTATTTAAATATTCTATGACAAAAGATTTTATTTTTCTAGAAAATCATAACCTTATTTAAAAAACTTATGGTATTTATAATTTAATCCTGGAATAATAGTTGTAAGAATAATATGTGAAAAAAGTAAAGTATTAAAAATGATAATATGTTCTCTATAACTATGGTTGTAAATTGCTGCTAATAACATTATAACTTAAATATATTTAACAAATTTTTATTGAAATAATTGAAGTTAATTTTAAGATGACCATTATTTAAAATATTTTTCAAAGTAAGAAGTATTTTGATTCAAAGATACTCCTTTTATACTACCGGAAAGACAGTTTTGAGCTTGTTTTGAGTGTATATACATAAAATTGTAGTATAAATTTTCAGCCTTTCACTTAATCTCAGATGGATTATTATTTATAGGTAAATCATTTTGTAGTCCATTAAGTTTTTCTAACAAAGCTTGCATTGAAACATGTCGTCTTTTTCTATAATTAATTTTAGAACCGAAAACTTTTTTAACCTTTTCTCGTCTCTTCTTTAGTTTTGAATCTGTTGGTTCTGTTGTGAATTGAATCATTCTTTTGAATCGTTTTGCGCTCATGCAAGTCGAAGTTTGACTTAAGTCTTCTCTTTCTTCAAAAATAGTTTCTAAAGAATTGGTATGCTTTTTAACAGTTTTATCTAAATAATACTCTTTAATTTGGTCTGCACTCTCCATTTCAGAAAAAGTACGCTTCTTAGGCCTTAAATTGCACCTAAAATAAAAAATAATTTTATGGATTTATTATTCTTTTAGGAGAATGAAAAAATGGTAACTTTAAATTATTTAGTTCTTGAAAAGATTTTCAAAAAAATTTAATATAATTAGGCTTAAATTGGTAAATAGAATGGTCTTGTTGCTTAGAACAAATTACCTATGTTCATTACAAAAATTGGCTAGAATAAAAATAAATTACCTTCTATTCAGGTTTGACAGTTCAAGATTTCTTGGTTTTCGCTTTCTCAAAGATCGCCTTTGACATGATGCTGGAGATATTTCTTGTTCCTCGGGCATATCAACAGCTAGCATTTTTAAACCAGCTACAACTTCTGGCAGATTAATTTCCTCAGAGTTATTTGTTTGGTTCAATATGATTCTGAACATTCATTGGATAATGAATTAAGAAAAACTAGTATTTTATATTGTTTTAACAAGAAAAGTATATAAGTAAATAAAAAACTTACGTTGATTTACAATCGTCCATCGCTCACTAAGAGGAAAACCGAAGTGGTTTTAGATGGTCCGCACTTTTGCTTTTAATTAAAGCATTTTGTTCTGGACCGATTTATATAAGCATCTTATGCTTTGCTTAATAAAGTATCGAAAAATTAAAAAATAAATAATTTATAAAAAAGTGGAATAATTACAAAAGCAAATACACTTTTCTGTTAAAGATCGCACATACTGATTATGGTTAGCGGTAGTAAGCAAAACCAGAGCTATATAGTGTATGTATACACTTTAAAATGATACAACATATATACAGCATACCTATATCATGCAAACCACGCGAATTGTCAAAGATGTCGCTAGTGTCGAAACACAGGAATTATACTATAGGAAATATAGTTTTAATTAATACAATTAAATAATTATTTTTATTATTAAATTAACATTAAACACATACGGAAGAAAATACTGTGCAGTGCAGAAATGTATTTTAGTGAGGTTGCCTTACTGAGGCAAAAGGATTAGAATTTTATTAATCAGAAGCGCGCATGCATATATGTCGTGAGCGATTTTTAAATTACAAAGTTATATACATAGGTAGTTAATTAATATTTTATTTTTATAAATTTTTTTGAAAATTGACAAGATTTAACAAGAATTTAAAAACGAACTTGCATGATAGTACGAATATTTTTGGTCACTGGCATCTTATAACATAATTATTATTTTCGATCTTTATTTCCATAACCCTGAAAATTATATTTTTTTATTTTATAAATTTAAGAGGTGCTTAAAACACATCTAAACAATACATATTTTTCTTTTATCGCAAAGGTATCAGGTTCAAAACCTCATAATCTATTTAGGTATTATTTTGAATACTTATGCCGGTCCGGCACTGCCTGATGAAATATGGAAGTGGAATTCTACTTTTCACTATAAGCTGTCAAAAAATATACTTGCAATGAAATTTACTGCCAGCAATACTTACTAATTATTTGTTAGGAAATTGTGCATTTATTAATGGAACCATGAAGAAAGAAAGAACGGCCGACAACAGTCGGCCATTTAAATTATAAGTATTTTTATTATACTTTATAAATTTTAAAACAATATATTTGTGTATTGTTAGAATACATATTTAATTTTAGGTTATGTTGTTTATTTTTGTTTTAAATTTAAGAAAGAAACATGAATGAAAATACGATATCTATTTGATTTCTGTTTTTAACTGTCTTTTGTTTTTTAATATACAGTACTTATAAAGGTCTATTTTTTATTTTTATTTAATGTTCTATAATTATTTCTCCACAGCCCACCAAATTGTTAGCCTTACAGGCATAAGCTTCCAAAGAAAAAGTATTATTGTAAGTTTCAAAATGTAATTACAATATACCTATAAGAGAAACAGCATTTCATAATTTAGATATCTAATATAGATTATATATAGTTTAATTTATACGATTATGTTCGTAGGGCATGGTTGAATTGACGATTATTCCTTCGAGAGATACACTGAGATTAATTCATCTTAATGCAAAGCAATGCCGTATTTACAAAGTTTGCTTAAATGATACATATGAAGCTCCCTTTCAATATTTTGATCCATTTTTAGATATTTCGCAAGGAGATGATAAACAGTGAGTTCTGCTAACTTACCTGTACTTTTTTACCTACCTGGAAATCTACCTGAGTATTCACCTGGAAAAAGTTCCAAAACGTCAACTGAATTTCTACCTGGATATCCATTAATTATTTTTCAATATTTATTTTTAGGCGATCATTAGAATTTTTTTCTAATCTTCACTTAGCAGCAGCCCAAAAAGTTGATCCAGATAACAATGCTGGAGAATTGGTTATACAGATTCTTCCAGATGCAGCTCACTTAGTAGAAGAAGGTAAAACTCTGAGAGTAGGAATTGAATTTTCCTTAGAACAGCCACAAGGAGGAGTTCATTTTGTTGTTCCTAACTGTCCAGGAACGTTAGCTGAGGTAAAAAGTACTTTATAATTACTCAAGTACAAATTATTATTTGTATTATTTTAAAATGTCCAGTTTTCTTAAAATTTTTAGAAAGGAGCTCATATGTACACCTCTAGCTATGAAAATTCAACAAGACTATGGTTTCCTTGTGTGGATAGTTTTGCTGAGCCATGTACATGGAAATTAGAATTTACAGTTGATGATGCAATGACTGCAGTGTCATGTGGTGATTTAGTTGAAGTAGTTTACACGCCAGATATGCGCAAAAAAACATTTCATTATGTCCTAAATGTGCCAGCATGTGCTCCAAACATAGCTCTTGCAGTCGGGTAATCTACAAATATTGAGAGTTACACATTTCATAATACTATTTCAATAGTTAATTGTTATGTTCTTTTTCAGACCATTTGAAATTTTTGTCGATCCTTACATGCATGAAGTTACACATTTTTGCCTTCCACAGCTTCTACCTTCACTAAAAGTATCAGCGAAGTATATGCATGAAGCCTTTGAATTTTATGAAGAAACATTATCAAACAGATATCCATATTCCTGTTACAAGCAGGTCTTTGTTGATGAAATTGATGAAGACATTAATGCATATGCAACAATGAGTATTTTAAAGTATGTTTTTATATTTTTCTCTTCTATTAAATACATAAAATATAAATATATTATGTACAAATCTTTTATAGTACAAATTTATTGCATTCTACTGCTATTATTGATCAAGTGTATATAACTAAGAAAGCAATGGCACAAGCAGTAGCAGAGCAATTTTTTGGTTGCTTTATATCCATGCAGAATTGGTCAGACACGTGGCTACCAAAAGGAATTTCTACTTACCTTACAGGATTATATGCAAAAAAGTGTTTTGGAAATAATGAGTATCGTGAATGGGTCCAATCGGTAATTTTATCATTAATCTTATGGATAAATTAAAAAATACATCTTTTAAGTCAGAAGGAAATCATTTTAAATTTTATTTTATTTTAATTATAAGTATATAGAAGCTCTAATGATATATTACAGGAATTGCGAGAAGTTGTAAAATATGAAGAACAGTTTGGTGGCATAATACTTGATCCTTCACAGCCTCCAGCTCCTTTGCCAGTAGCTGCAAATACACCCGCTCCTACTCCTCGAACTCCCGATCCCGGATTTTATTTTCCTATAAAAAACTTACACACTATGTCACCTAGATACATAGAAGTCCTTCGTAAAAAAGCACATTTGGTCATACGAATGTTAGAACATAGAATTGGACAAGAACTTCTTTTGCAGGTAATTTTTCTGATTTAACTCTTATATTTAAACTAACTTTATTTATAATTATGCAATATTATCTCTTCAAGGTGTTTAATAAGCAATTATCATTAGCCACTAATGCTGCCCAACAAAAAATTGATTCTGGACTGTGGTCCCATATGTTAATCAGTACTAATGTATTCACAAAAGCTATTTTTACTGTAACTGGTAAAGATATGGCTGTGTTCATTGATCAGTGGGTGAGGACTGGAGGTCATGCTAAATTTACTTTAAGTTTTGTATTTAATAGGAAAAGGTTTGTTGTGGTTCTAAAAATATATTTGTAGGTATATTATATGTATTTTTTATCGATTTGTATTTGATAACAGAAATACAGTCGAACTTGAAATTCGGCAAGATACTACTCATCAAAAAGGTATACGAAAATATGTCGGTCCTTTATTGGTGAATATTCAAGAGCTTGATGGAACATTTAAACATACATTGCAAATAGAGGGCACAGTTGCAAAAGCAGATATTACATGTCACAGTAAAAGTAGAAGGAATAAAAAGAAAAAAATACCTTTATGTACAGGAGAAGAAGTAGACATGGATCTCTCAGCAATGGAGTAAATATTACTTTAACTTATTATTGGAATAATTTATAAAGAAACATGTTTTAAACGAAAAACCTTTCATAGTGATTCTCCAGTTTTGTGGATTCGTTTGGATCCTGAGATGACTTTGATGAGAGCTGTACAAATTGAACAGCCAGATTATCAATGGCAATATCAACTGAGGCATGAAAGGGATGTAACCGCTCAATTAGAAGCCATTGAAGCTTTACAGAATCATTCAACTCCAGCTACAAGATTAGCACTTACTGATACAATTGAAAATGAACATTGCTATTATAAAGTGAGGCTACGAGCTGCTCACTGTTTAACAAAAGTAGGGATATCAGTTCTTTTTATTGTATGATTTTAACTTTTTTATGATATAAAATTATGTTTAATTCATTTATTAGGTTGCTAATGCAATGGTTGCAACATGGGCTGGACCTCCTGCTATGTTAGCCATATTCAGAAAATTATTTGGCTCTGCTTCATGTAGAAGGATTATTAAACAAAATAATTTCACGAATTTCCAACATTACTTTCTTCAAAAGGTAAATGTCTTTCTAATTTTGTTCACATACATGTAAATATAATCATTTTTATGAAGTAATTTCATATTGACAAACAATAATAATCATTTCAGACAATTCCTGTAGCAATGGCTGGTTTGCGGAATGCACATGGAATTTGTCCACCAGAAGTACTTTCTTTTCTTATGGATTTATTTAAATATAATGATAATAGTAAAAATAGATATTCTGATAACTACTACAGGGCAGCTCTCATTGAAGCGCTAGGAGCTACTGTAACTCCAGTCATTAGTATTCAACATGGGTAATATTATAATTAAGTATTTAGGTATTAATAAAAATGTAAGATATCTATTAAAAATTATAAATTTTCTAGAACTGCTATAACTGCTGAATCCCTATCAGTAGATACAAAAGCAATTTTAGAAGAAGTAACAAGACATTTGAATTTAGAGAAATTGCTTCCTTGTTATAAATACACAGTTTCAGTGGCTTGTCTGAAAGTAATTCGAATTTTGCAAAAATTTGGCCATCTTCCAAGTAATCCTCTTTTATTTAGGGAATATGCAGCTTATGGTCAATTTATTGGTAAGAATTTATATATTTTTTTTATTTGCATAGAGTGTGTATATTGTAAAATCATATAGATGTATTTGATATTTATGTATTTTACAAATTATGTATAGATGTGCGAATAGCAGCTTTGACCGCCCTCGTTGACTTCACAAGAGTTGATGGAAAATGGGAAGACTTAGAGTATTTATTAGAAATGGCTGAAAATGATCCACATCCAGGAATACGTCATAGATTAGTTAGACTAATGGTGGAAAATCCGCCGTTTGAGCGAGCTCACAAACATAGACTTGATAAGCCAGAATTGGTTAATCGTATTTGGAATCTTATTAAGTATGTTTTAATGTGTTATTAAATTGTATCTAATTTTCAGTAAAATTAAAGATTTATTATTTTTAGCTGCATGCTCTCTCATGATCCAAAACTTCGATGTGACTTAGTAGACTTATATTACACATTATATGGATCTAAAACACCACTGTGCCTTCCTATTCCAGAGTTAGCCGGTTTAATAAAACCAAAAAAAATTGCACCACCAAGTAGTCCAGAAAGTGAAGTGGGTAGTTTCTTTATTTCTTAATTCCTTAATCATTATTAAGATATAAGAATGATATAAAAAAGAATAATAACTTTGCAGCAACCAACCTTACCACCCATACCACATATTAAATCTGAACCTGTTAGCGATATGGAAGTAAGTAACGCAGGGCCAAATAAAAGAAAAGCTTCTCCACCCAAAGAAGTGCTTGGAGTTCCAACAGTACCTGAACATGTACCAGAAGTAAAGCGTCAGAAACAGCAACATTCTGTAAGTTTTTACAGTATTTTTTTTATTGAAAATTTTTAGTTTTATCTGTTTATGTTAACTATAAATTTCATCAATATAATTTTATTTTATAGGATGATCAGAATACAAACAGTACTTTAGATGGAAAAACTAAATCTGAGTATTACAGTGACAATTCTGCATCTCTTCCTGGTATTTTAGGCACAGGTGGACCAGTTTCGTTTGAACATGGTATGTTCAAAACAGAACCAGAAGAAACAAAACCAAAAGGAGAAGCAGTGAATAAGGTAAAAAAAATTTAAAAGTAAAACGGTTTTTCATTAATATAACAAGTTTGAACCAAAATTTTAATATTAGAAGTAATGAAGTACCGATATTTTTTGACCAATTAAATTGTTATTTTTAGATAAAAAAGAAAAAGAAGGATAAGAAGAAACACAAACATAAGCATAAACACAAACATGACCATAAGCATGGAAAGGATAAAGATAAAAAAGATAAAGAAAAGGGTAAAGATAAAGATAAGGAAAAGGAAAAAGACAAGGACAAAGATAAGGCAAAGGATAAAGACAAAGACAAAGACAAAGAAAAAGAAAAAGATAAAGCTAACAAAGATAAAGATCAAACAGGTCTTAAAGTAAAAGAAGAAACATTAAGTTCAGCTAGTTCAAGTCCAAGTCCAGATGCATCAACAGCCACAAGTGAATTTAATTTTCCTTGAATTATATATTAGTGCAATTCTTTATTAGAAACGCATTCTATTTATATATTTGTATGTACATGTAATAATATTTGTAAAGTAATTGTGTTTTACTTTTGTAAATAAAATTTTTATACAAAACTTTTTAATCCACCGTGCTACTGACGCGCTGCTGGCAAGTTTCCATATATTTAGTTTTATACTATAGTTAAATAAAAGTAATAATAAATAAATAATGCGTTCTTTTAAACAATACTAAAAGTAAAGGTAAAAAAGGTTAGAATAAAGTGTAAGTATTTATCTAGTTTAAATTCATCCCAAATTACATTAGTTAATATTTGTACTTATAAGCACTGAAACAAGTTACAAAGAACTTAAAATTTATATTACATTTTCAACGTTTTATAGTCAATGTCTTTATTATTTCAAAAATACAAATGAAAATTATATAATTTTTAGTCAAATAATTCCTAGCATATTTGCAAAGCAGTTATAAGTACTTATACCTATACCTATTAGATAATTTTCTAGTGCAATGGCAGATTTTTTCAAAGAGCTAGGCGCGCGCATTTAAAGTAACGCATATATATATATACATACATCTATATATATAAGTACCTAGTAAAAGCTGAAATTTATAGCGACAGCTGCAAGAAGTCAATCATGCAGATTTTACTGATATTTTTCATGAATATTCATAACATTAGTCAATCAGATGCCAATAGCAAAGGTGGTATAGCCATCCAAGCACTCAAATAAAAGGATGAAAAATTTAAAGTGGGGCATCATACAAACGCATCAAAAGTGACGCCGCGAAAGGCGCCTTTTGTTCATAGTGGCGCTGGGGTCACCGGTAGCGATGGCGTATTGGCGTTCGTGAGCTGTTGCGGCAATTTCGAAGGAGGCGGCGGCGGTGAGCTGCTGGCTGTTTGTGGCACGAAACTACAAGGCGTTTTGAAAATTTTGACAACGGCGACCCGAGGATGGCGGACAATCAGCAGAGCAGATATGAAAAGTCCCTCGGATTGCTTACTACGCGCTTCGTCACCCTCTTGCAGAAGGCCAAAGACGGTGTGCTCGATTTGAAAGTGGTAAGGCAGCATCCCGACAGAAATCCCGGACAGCCTTTGCCTGTGTTTAACCTCGAGAAATGGTGCCCCCCCAACATAGGTTAAGTTATCCGCGTAATCGGTCGACCATATATACACGCTATGTTATCCTGGCTTGCGGG
Source organism: Megastigmus dorsalis (assembly GCA_900490025.1). Classification (NCBI taxonomy): domain Eukaryota; kingdom Metazoa; phylum Arthropoda; class Insecta; order Hymenoptera; family Megastigmidae; genus Megastigmus; species Megastigmus dorsalis. The sequence continues at coordinate 52,866 of UELU01146866.1, read as the reverse complement.
AATTTTGAAAAAAAGGCCTGTTACGCGTACGAGTATTAGTAGCCACGTTGCGCGTTAATAAATCGTCGGAGAATCGTAAGTCCTCATCCCCGTTGACGAGGTCATCGATTTTACTCTGGGATGAAGAGCTGCAACTGTGTTTTGATTTGATAACCAATGTATACTTACATAACCTCGATTGCATTAACAAGTTAGCTTGGCAGTGTGTCTTCTATAATTTGATAAAAATATAAATTACAATTTATATTGAGTTGGAAAATCAACGATTATGTTTATTATTATAGGCTGCAGATCTACTGGAAGTTCGTCAGAAGAGGAGAATATATGACATTACAAATGTACTCGAAGGCATTGGACTCATCGAAAAGAAGAGTAAAAATAGTATTCAGTGGAAGTAAGTTAAGAATCTAATTGCTTTATATAACTTACATCGATTATGAGATTTGGAAATTAATTAAATTTATTACAGAGGAGCAGGGCCTGGGTGTAATTCACAAGAGGTAGGAGAAAAGCTAACCGACTTGAAGGATGAACTGAGGCAATTGGAAGAGCATGAACAAATGCTTGATATGCACACACAATGGGTTAAGCAAAGTATAAAAAATGTCGAGTGTGATTCTCTTAACAGACGGTATGCTTATATTAAGTACGAAGACCTCAAAGAGATTTTCAAAGATGAATTCATATTAGCTGTACAAGCACCAACAGATACACAACTCAATGTGCCAAAAATTGAAAAAGTAATTTATTTCCTTTATTTTTTACTGTTTTTTAAATATATAACAAATATTGATTTAAATTGATTTCATTTTAAGGTGGCCGAGGATAGTAATAAAGAAATTAATTACGAGATGCATTTAAAAAGTACAACTGGAGAAATTTCTGTATATATTATTCAACCAGAACTGGCAGAATCTTATGATAATAATTGTTTGAAATTGAGGTTACAACCAGAGCCAAAAAAAATTAAAAAAGAAAAGGATTTAGAAGAAAAGAAAGAAGAAGTTAAACCAAAGAAAAAAGTTGGAAGGTAATAAAATTTTTATTTTTTCTTATACTATTTAATGCTCTTATCGCTTTGAAAGTAGGAAGTTCATGCTTACGATCTGCACAGAGCAAATATAAAAATGATACTGTTCGGGGATTAGCTATTGTAAAATTAAATTTGCTAATTTGGAACAGATCAAACACATTAATTTAATATAAATTATATTGAGCAAAAATCAACAAACAGTTACTAAACATAATAAATTTTTATTAGGCCACCCAAAAATGTTAAGGTTGATCCTGTATCAGAAGATGAAGAAGAGGAAGATCAAGATTTATTAGAAGCTAAAATAGTTCTTCGAGATGTTGACATGACAGGTTAGTAATAAAAAGGCTCAAGTTAACTTAACTAATTAATAACTTAATTTATTTTACATTAAATTATCTTACATAATATTTGCATTGTAATAGGTTACACACTCCGAAATTTGGACTTTATTGATGAAATTTATTCAGGAAGTAAGTTGCTTATTTTACATGAAATTTAAAAAAAAATTAATTTATATATTTATTAACACTTAATATGAATTTTCAGTTTGTGGTCCATTAGTAAGGCTGAGCCCTCCACCTGAAGAAAAAGACTATCAATTTAACCTCAGTGACAGTGAAGGCCTTTGCGATCTTTTCGATATTGTGGCACAATGAGTGAAAGTTATTTTATAGATTTTTTTTTTAAAGATTCGACGTGTACATCCGACTTTGTCAGTTAAGTTTGTGATCAATTCAAGTCTTGCTGTCGTTAATCAAGGCTGATGTATATAATTTTTTTAAATTTTGTGGCTAAAGTCGGTGTCAATACGATAATTTTGATATCGGTTTAGAAAGAACTATGTTTTCATAGACTTCATTCAGTTAGGAGAAATCTCTTTTTTCTAATTCATTTAAATCATTGATCAAGTTCATCGTTTATAATAAACGATAACGGTATGCCCGTAAAACGCGCGTTCTTGTTATAGCGACGCAGTATTTACTATTTAACATTTTTATTTAGCCTTGTACATACAGTAAATGTTAGCAAGCGTTACATTATAAACAAAAGCAAAGAATGTGCGTACAAAAAATCTGATGCCGTCAATTGTTTGATTTTAAATATACATATTTGAAATTTTAAGGTAATGAAGTGATCAAAGGGAATCCAGTCATTGCAAATGTCGATGCATGAAATAACGCCTGTAATTAAACTTATTATAGGTATTGTTATATAAGTATTTGTGAATATTATTCTCGCAAGCATTATAAAAATTTACACGAATCATGAGAATCCATGCATCTAATATATTTTCGTTGAAAAAACGAATATTAAAATAAATGATTTGGTATAAGTCATATTTAAAGTATTTATTTAATTACTGCACCATTTCATTAAATATTTAGCTTTTAAGGAAACAATCTTTTTAGCACTTTCAGAACGGTGGCGAAAATTCACTATGCGATTTGATTTGCAGCAGTATAAAATTCGTAACTCGAAATTATATACGAAAAAATTGCATAGATAAAATATAGTACTTAACAGTTTGTTATGTGCAGTATCTTAGTATACTCACATATTGTATCATATGAATGAAAAAATTAATGCAATAAAATAAATTTTGTATATGTTGCAGTACTATAGTCGTCTCGGTGATTGCTTATCTTGTAATTTTAATATAATAAATTCTATTCTCTCGAGGTCTGATGGTATTAACGAGTTATTCTACAAACTTCTTCACAAATAAACTCAAAAATTTATTTGAAGTGACAGTGAAATCTACATTATCTAATTAATTTAGTTTTCAATTTTTTTTACTAAATATCAAAATTTGTTCTGAATAATTAGATACATATTGGCTTGTGGAAAACATGAAAAGAATGATATCATAGGTTCACAAAAATTTTCTTTGAATGATATTTGTTCTAACTTTCTGTTATATAAAAATTTAAACTTGACTGAAAATAAATATTAATGTAAAGATTTCATTGTTGTACCTAGCAAAAATTTGCAAAGCCTTATTTAACTTTGTTTTATTATAACGCTTTGAACTGTTATCAATGATAAATAAATTTTGATCAAAATAATTTTCTAGAAAACAAATTAATTTAGACATTTTTGGATAATATACAAAAGCTTTAACTAAAATTATCAATAACGTAGGACTAAAAAAATATACAAACATCCTGTACGTGAAATACGTACACGATTATTCTTATGTATTTTGAAGTACTAAACTGAATACTTATGTTCTCAGAATTCATCACGTAAGGATTTTTAGATATTTTCATTCAAGAAAAATTTTGCGATATCTTAAGTTATGAGATTAAAATTTATTTTGCCATTATTTCGGTAATTGCATTAAACAGTACTAAACACCTCTTTCAAAGTCTATTTTAAAAATTCGGTTGAAATTCAGTAGTTTAAATACATAAAAATATGCAATCTTTAGATCTCGGGACAGAATACTTTTTTAATTTTTGTAATTTGTAATTATTCAAAGCGCCATAGTGGTAATTTGGCAAAAAAAAATTACTATTAAATGAATCATAATTTTACCGATTCTATTATTTATACATACGTATTTTAATTTTAACTGGACATGTATTTAAACATCATGTATAATTATATAATACTTAAAAATGTATAATTGTGCTTTACATTTTTGTACAATATATTTTTTTTTTATTTCTAATAAAGACTATATCTATTTGGCATAAAATAATGATATAAAGTTTCATCTAAGAATTGCAGTATTTCTGTATACAAAGTAATCGTTTAAAATATTACAAAATCTACTTAACAAGCAACCACCTCGTGTGTAAAAACTATTTGATGAGGTAACGATCTAATAATAGTACCCTGATACAAATGTTAAATTTCTACCTATCTAAGTACTTTTTAGTTTGATTTTTTGAAAAAATTCATTTTTTATTATTCCTAATTTGAGAGTTGTAAATGTCTTTATGAACAATGTATGAACAATTCTACCAGGGCCGAAATTTTCGATATAAGAAAGGATCATACGAGAGTTTCACCCCCCGACTTCCGAGTCACGAATTCAACTGAAACCTTGCAGAGGCGTTTTAGGTATAGTTTCACACTCTTATTGCTTCCTACTTTTCTAGTTCAATTTTCAATATTTCAACATTTTTCAAGCTGATCCCATTCTCTGTACTTTGCGGGTTTGGTCTCAACATGCTAAATATTAAAAGTATGAAACGGTAAATGTCGGTAACTATAATAGTATACTCAATCGTCTCCGTGAACCTCAATTAATTAAAAATGTATTAAAATTAAAGTTTAGCTTAATCTTTATTACGAGATCATTGTACATTGTGGAGAATATCGCAAAGTACTAGTCAAAAGTACATATAATAAGTTTATTATTATATCTGTTGGTATCTTTTCTCGAAATCGTACATATCATCAGGTGGGAAGAATAAGGTGTTAACTCGGCGAAGCGCGTGAAAAGGTAAGTTCAGTTCTTTCATCGCGTTTCAATTGAGAGTCGTTGCAGAGTTTAAAAAATCTGCTTCTGATTTGTTTTATGATCTGATAAGTGGCTCTTACTTTATATGGCTCGTCATATCGCAAAGCAAATCAGACTTTTGTAAACTCTGAAGCGGTTCTCGATAAAAAAAAAGGACAAGTATGAAAAATACTTTGAACACTTATATTATAATTTCAAAGTTGTTTGTTCAAATCAACATGTAAAAGGAGTTTGAATAAGCAGTTCTAGTAGTCCGTTTATTTTTTATACGCTTAAGGCGTGGGCAAAGTGTGAAATAAAATTAAGTATTTTATAGATATAATTTATTGTGATAAACGATATCTGTCATATCTGTTACATTTGAGTCATATCTGATACCTATATGTACATACAGACGGTGGAGATTTCTTAAGATCTTTAAATAATGCTAAAATATAGTTATTTCAATGTATCCATTAGGTATTTCCAAATAAAAAAAAAATCGTAAATCTTAAGTCTTATTTTAACCAATAGAAGCATTTAGAAATTGAAAATTGTATATTGGATCATATAAAAATTGTATGTAAGTACATAATGTCGAGTACTGTCAAACGCATGTTTTACTCGTCCTTTCATTATATTAAAGATTTATTAACTTTCCCGTTAGTTAAAAAAGGTCATTTTTTTATTATTTACTTTTACAAAAACATTGCTTTACTTTTTTAATTTTCAAGCTGTACAAAATTAGTGATATAAGTAAATAATAGTAGCAGCCCGCGATACGGGAAAAAATTTTTCAAAAAGGCTCTAGCGGAATAAGAATGTAGAAAGTGAAAGGATTATTTTCAGACTTTTTTTATAATTACCGATATGAAAAAATATGAGGATCGTCCAAGTTTCAGTCTGTATTTTGATGGAATCTATTTTACTTATTATTGATTTAGTACCTTAATTTGTTGTGGTCATTAAGTCTTATTAATTAAAACTCCTCTAGTCTCTCTCTCTCTTCTGTTCTCTTCCCCTCTCTTTTCTCTCTCTCTCTCTATATCTCTATCTCTCTTCAAATTTTAGTAATATTAATTAAAATACAGTTATTGCGAATTAAGAGAAATATATAAAAAGGCTGTAAGGATTATTTATTCCTTACAAATAATCTATTTTTAAGAAGCTTTCTCGATAATGATCTTATGCATGCTTAATACAAGCTTCATAGGTTCGCGGTTCGTCAAAAAAGGCCAAAATTTGACCAAAAATACAAGTTTTTTACAAGTTTTTATAGGTTCCACCAAAAATTAAGGTACTAAACCAAATAGGTATAATAGATTCCATCAAAATACACATTATAACATTTTTTTCTATAGCCTGTAATCTCATAAGGCTGATTTTAAGAGCGATTTGAAAATGCAATCGCCTGAGAAAAATTCAAATTATGAGCCAAAAAAGTAGACAAAAATTTTTTTTTTGATTTTACCAAACAATATCTTTCATCTTCATCTAGAATCGTAAGAATCAATTGAAACCACGATGAGATATAAAACAATTAAGAAATAACACGATTTTCGACCTACAGTGCGTGCTTTTCGGAGTTGGGGGCTGAAACTTGCACAATCCTCATATTTTTTTATAACAGTAATTATAAAAATAGTACGTAAAACATCCGGGCTAGGACACTTTTTACATGCTTATTCCGTAAGAGCTTTTTGGGGAATAGATTCTCGTAACTAAAAGTGAATATTAAGAATTATATATTTCTGATTAATGATCCCGATAGTTTTCGCCAAATTCTCCTCTAAAGATGGCTGATTCCCCTAGCTTGTAAATCAGTTGTAAACATCGTTGAATTGTCTAAACTTATGGTTAAAGCTAAAAATAAATATGTGTAAAATCCGCTCACTTATTAATTAGAATATACATAATGCACAAATTGTAATATCTATATATATACGAGTTTATACAAAAATTGAACCTTTTACAACAAGATTATTATTTTAAGAAATAAATTTGAAGCTCTTGTCATAAAGTCGAAAAAGGATTAATATTTTGACTGACACTTACGCAATTGTAAAGTGGATGTTATGAAACAAGTCAGCATGTAGGTATTGGTATAAGTAATCGAAACATGCTGCCGTGTTCATCCCAGATGAAATCGAAATCAGCTCATAACAGTTTATAACAGTTAACTTGCTGAGTTCTATTGTTTAAATAACTAGCAATAAGCTTGTACCCCTTTCCTTTAATTCCATAGTTAAAAAGTTTATCCAGTAAAATATTATGATTAACAGTATCAAACGCGTCAGCCAAGTCCAGAAAAGTAATGGCAATAGGCTTACTTTGATCTAGATTTTCATAGATAGTTTTAGATAGGAAACTCAGAGCATCTTTTGATCCAATGTTTTTAACAAAACCAAATTGATTTCTACTTAATCTTTTACTTTTGTTTATAAAATTAATTATTCGTTTATTAATGATTTTTTCAAATATTTTTGCTATATTTGATATCAATGATATCGGTCTGTAGTTTTCCAATTCATCCTTTCTTCTTGCTTTATAAATCGGTATTACTTCCGCAGTCTTTAACATATCAGACCAAACAGTCGTTCTAATGCAGAGATTAATTATATGTGCTAATGGGTCAGTTATTAGTAATGAAATAGTTTTCAATACTTTTGCATTTATTTTCTCGATTATTCCTCCATTTTTAAATTTTAGTTCTTTAATCATATAATTAAGGATTTCTTGTTCGTTAGTGGGTGTAATAAATATTGTTTTTGGATTACTCTTTGGTAATTCTATTTTTTTTTTTAATGGTGTTGTAATTCTGTTACTTAGTATTTCTCCTAGACTGCAATAGTAATTATTCATTTTGTTCGCTATTTCATTTTGATTTTGAATAATCGTGTTTTTTCCTACTTTTATTTTATTAATATTTATTTTTATTTTCTGTTTCTTCTAGCTAATTTTAGTGTTTATACAAGCCCAGAGTTTTCTTGGTCATTACTATTTTTTCTATTATTTTTTTTTCATATTGAATTTTCGCCACTTTTATAACTTTATCTAAAGTTTTAGAAAACTTTTTATATTCTGTTATCAGACTTTCATTTTCCACAATTAATTTTAGCTTGTCAAACTATAGCATGACTAATTTCTTGTTGCAGGAATTTATTATTGCACTAGTTATTCATTCTTTCCTAGGAGTTTTTTTAGAATTATGTGTTTTTGTTTTCATGTATTTTGATTTCTCTTATACTCATGTATACTTGTATTTCGTTTATCATATCATTTATTGCTTTAGTAGGATCTTGTGAATTTTTGTATTTTAACCAATTGATCTGTTTAGCAATAGTGTGTAATTTATTATAATTATTTTTGATGAGTTCGATTATTCGACAGTATCTCGTCAATAACGTTTGTATGTCGTTATACAATACTAATTGATAAGAAAAATTATTATAAATAATAATAGTTATTATGATTATCAGTTATAACTTTATTTGGATTCTCTTATCTTCAAATATAAAAAAAAAATTATAAACGATAATAAAAAATAATAAAGGACGGGATTGGAAATGTATATATAATAGTTTATAACTGCAAAAAACTTTTGATAACTTTTTTTATTTTTTACTAGCTAAAACGATTTCTGCTTGGGATTATATATGAACAGTTCCAACAGGTCTATGTACATATTATAAGCACGTATAGGTGCAGATTTTATTATTTTAATAATAATTATAGTTATGTACGTATCATGAATATTACACAATAAGCATCCTACAAAACTTCTAAATTAGGTATATGCATCATTTGAAAATTCATGATGAACTGATTAATTTTACCAGACATCTGGGATACGCCAAGACAAAAGGCTTTACAATATTATCATTTTTATTGGACTGTGTTTTGATTTCCCGACTTTATGCGTGTGTCGAAGTTATCATAAAAATACATCCCAGCGTCGTCTTTTGGATTTTCGCTACGCTTGCGCGCAAAACAAGAGTAGTACTTATATATATATGAATGTATATATGTATATAGGTCAAAAATATGTATGAATATAGATAATACAGATGACTATAGACGATGGACGAAAGAAATAAAGTAGGATATTGCATAACGCACGAGACACGGAGTAAAAGTCAAAAAGCCGCACGCACGAACTCTGCATCACATTATATATTATACCACGAGGAGAAATAGGGGCGTGATGAAAAGAACGAAATATAATCAATCGATTATTTCGATTAATTATTTGGTAATCATAAGCTGTTCCGAAGATCATTTTCAGAGCATAAAATAGAATACCGAGATTCAAAGCAGCGAGAAAACTATGTTTAGAGCTGATCGTGCATCACTATTTCCAATTTTTACAAAATCTAAAAATATCTGCGCCTATAAGTATAAATCTTGTTATGAAAACAGTTCTAAAAATTGAAATGAACCCATACTTATAATAAATAATTTACAACACGCCCAATGGACGAATGATTCATTTTATATTTTAGCAAATCGCATTTTCGATCTGATAGTTTTTATTACATAGAATGAATATTGAAAATCCAAGTATAAAAGTAATATTAAATATATATAAGTAGGTACTTTTTTTGCTGTTTTGCAGTGATATACATAAATCACATTACTACCTACCAAAGGTGACCAAATTAAACCAGTCATAGAACGAATAAAAATTGCAATATCCATCATCAGCGAAATAGACATGAGATATGATATATCGCAGAGTAAGTATTAATTCGGTTGTCATTACGTCCCAGCGATTCTCTTATAGGTACATACTTAGTACGCGTGCGCGCCTACAGCCTTATATATTGGAAATAAGTTGCGCGCGAAACCGCCAAGCTGACTCGCTCTCAACAATCCAAGGCCAGATAAGAATGGCTCGACTAGAGCTTACAAATATACACGACTTCACTGCATACAGTGGATCGAGTGATTGGTAAGGGAGGAGGTGGGGACGACAAGGGAATGCGTATAAAGCGTCGCAACTCGCAACGTCACGCGCTTCACTTTACATATACAGCGCGTCGATCGCGCCGCGCTCCGCGAGCAAGGATAATTGCCAATAATGCGTGAGTTTTGCGGCCGCTTCTCTGCACGAAGTCAGCATCGAGGAAGAACAGGCAGCTGATGAACTTTCCGAGTTTTCACGTAATAAGTAGTTTCTTCGCTCGCGGCCGCTTACTCCGACAGATCCCCCAGCTCTCATCAGCTGTGAGACGAGGTGTATATAAATATATATATATATATGCATATATATATGCATACGTATAAATGTATATATATACCCACAAGCATACTTGTGTGTAGATATGCAGAATGCACTGATGCACATAGCGTATACCTATATAGGGTACGCGATGTGCATATGCACGTGAAAAATTAATGGAATACCGTGATTGTCGTGAGTTGGACTATAGACCCGCCGATCACTATTCCTGATAAGTCTCGTGGAGTTACGTCACCTACTTTTCACTAATTATTATCCAGCTCATTTATTTTATTGTTTCAGCGACCAGAACCAGATCAACATTTAGTCTTAACGCCTGCCAATAGGTGAGCACCAGTGTGTATATATATATACATCGTAGCGAAGCGTGGAAAAATAGTAATGACGGGAGAACTGTCATTTATCAAGTTCATTATATACCTATACCTATAGCTTGCACACACTGCACATAAGCGCTGATTTGTGCGCTTTTAAAAAATCGTCTGCTACGATACTACACGATCACAGCACGCTTACGCTCGATCGTTACTCCTCGGCTTTTTCGATCGACTTTTTTTTTAAACAAAATTCTTTCTAGTGAAACGTATTCTTATCCTTGTTTTTCAGTGTGAGAATTTAGATAAATTACTTCAAAAATGAGGGTTATTCTGGTCAAGTTTCGCGAAATCTCGAAGAAGTATCCCGTCGTGCGTGGTATGGCATCCTACACGGTGATCTGGCCAACGGCTAGTCTCATTCAACAGAAAATCATTGGAAAGGAACACCTAGACTACTTGCAAGCTCTGAGGTTCAGCATATATGGAGGTTTCTTTGTCGCTCCAACATTGTACTGCTGGTTGAAATGTGCATCGCACTACTGGCCAAAGTCAGATCTCAAATCAGCGATTACCAAGGTATGCATATATAGATTCAGCTCTATATTATACAAAAGATCAAGAATTTATTTTTTCTTCAATAGATCTTTAGGTATAGTTGATCTGATTAAGTGATGAAATGCATTTTTTATAAAATCATAGGCTCTCGTTGAACAAGTGACTTATGGTCCCAGTGCGATGTGCTGTTTCTTCTTCGGCATCAACTTATTGGAGTTAAAACCAATTTCAGTCTGCTTAAACGAAGTTAAAGAAAAATTTTGGCCAACATACAAGGTCAGTTGTTGAAAGTCAATCTATTTTAAATATTTTTTCTAGCATAAAAATAACATTTTTTTTTAAATAACAGGTAGCAGTATGTGTTTGGCCTATCCTTCAAACTATTAATTTCCTTATTATACCAGAAAAGAATAGAGTAGTTTATGTTAGTGTATGCAGTCTTATGTGGACCTCTTTCCTTGCATATATGAAATCCCTGGAAACAAGGCGAAACATAGATAATCAAAGTGACGTAATAAGTGATCAAAAATTGGTATCCAAAGTAGAAATAAAACAGCAGATGGAGAAAGAGGAAAAAACCAGTACATGGACATCTGCTCTTCGATGATATCTTCTTTTTTAAATTAAATTTCCAATAGCCTAATTTATGTTTGTACAAAATTTTTTTAGCTATCGAAATTCATTTGTATTTTGCTACTTACTTTACTGCAAATTACACTTGATCTCCGCAAACAGTTACTTGTTGAAGTAACTATATATCATTGTTATCATTGACAAATTTTAATTCAAAATTAAAAAAAAATTAATGTGACTTCTTTTGTGAGGCAAAATGAAGTTTGAAAGTATTTTAACAGAGTCTTATTTTTAAACTCTGAGTGTAAATATATAGATATTGTTGTTAATAAAATTAGAAGAAATAGTGGATTTGAAAAAATAAATCTACTGAAAGGTGATGGTCACCTATCTATTGTTATACCATGTGACAATACTAGACAATTTGTAAATGTAAACAAATTAGAAAATTAATTGAACTGTGCCATAGAAAGGAGTAACATTGTGAGCTCCAAAATGGAAAACGAACAATAAAATTTTGCCTGATATTATCAGGATTCTATTACTTACATTGTGTTGTACCTGTTGACTAATCCTTCATTTTACAATTTAAACTTGGTAGTTATTAGATTTAAGATTATAGTCTCAAAATTTTTAAAAACAATTATTCACTATTACAATATTATCTGTTCAAGAAGCGCGTATCGCGGATTACGGAGACCTTAATTTTAACGTAAGATAAGTTGTATTAGGTATAGTCGAGATAAGATGCAGAATGCGTAATGCGTGGCTCTTAACCAGCTAAATACAATATTACCTTGCTATGTTATCATTCGTAATTTTCCTACTCGTCACGGTTTGCGCTAATTCACAAAATTCTCCCTCCGAGCCCCTTCGCAATGTCACGTGCTGCGCAATATATACAGCACGTATTTTCGACTTTGCGCGTAGTGATTCCTCCCTCCAGTCAGGTTTAAAGATGGCGATGCCTAGTTGATGATGATCTGTCAAATGTCAGGCAATCGACGGCTTTTCACGAATAATGGAAATCGACGAAGTGGTTTTTTGAGATGCGATTATTTTCATGATCATCGTTCTTTGTCAAGGACCACACAACAACTCGATTGATGAGCAGAAAAGGTTTACGAGGCGCAGAAAGGTTACGTGACGACCGACAACAAGGTTAACCGTTGCATTTTTGAAAACAGCTCATTTTTTGGATGCTTTTTAAGTTCATCAAAAGAATTATTAATATGAGTTTCAAGTTGATATTATTTTTTTATAGAATCATGGCTCGAGCTTCGACCAGTGCGCAATGCGATTCAATTGCCACGTACGTAGACGGGGTGCAGGTAAAGATAGCAGAGGCCTATCAACCACCCAGGAAGGTTACTTTACCTGCAGCTTATTATAACAAGTTGCCTGACGTCTCGAACTTCACATACGATTTCAATTTAGAGAAAACTGTCTTAGAGAAGGTAAAGTTGTATGATTTTATTTGGTTCACTGCTTTGATTATGTATCTATGTTGGAGTAAATGAGTTATTTTATGTACAAATTTTTAGACCATTATGTTTATCTAAAATTCTGCATTTTTCTTCAAAATACAAATAAATATTTCATAAAATCTATTGAGTTATAAACAATAATTAATTTTCAGTTTTTATTTATTTATTGCTAAAGTTCCTTACACATAATATTCTGGAATGTTTTTTATTTTTTATTGATTTTTTGCAGATGAGAGAATGGCGGAAGGTTCGAATTTCTTATACAGAAGCTCGAAGAGCAAGATTACAAGAAAAACGCAAAAAAGAATCAGAAAAGTCACCTTCTCCATCATCTCCAAGTCCTGATACAACGCCACTACCTATTAAAGTAGCTTTGGCTCCTGAAGCTACAATATTAACCCCTCAACCATTGTCCTCTCCAGCAAATGATATTCAAAATCACAGGAAGGTTAATGGACTTGATTGCTCATTGTTATCTTTTGATAATGATACAAGTAGTCCTTTTGATAACATGGAGCTAGAAACAATTAATGAAATGGAAGAACTAGCTCAGGTATAATCCAATTATTAGGCACTACCTGTATACAGTAGTGTCTTATGTTAATTAATGTTATTCAATCTCAATAAAACTTATAAAAATTTAACTTTTTCCTATATGTTTTGTTATACATTAGGTATTGCAGCCTACCACTTCGCAGTGGGCACCTGCTTCAAGTCTTGAAGGTGTAATGAATGACTTGAAAATGGAACAAAGAGGAGAGGAGATGAAAAAAGAAGGAACAATTATGAAAGAATATGAAGAATTTGATGAATCTGCTACCAATAAGCACACAAATCCAAAGCAGCGTCAAGTGTCATTGATTGTAGAAGAACTTCAAAAAGTCTTAGATCAATCTAATATGGAGGTAATATTTCGTTGAAAAAAATATAAATTCTAAAATGTGAATTTAAAATATTAGTTTATAAAAACTAGTAGCATAAACTTTATATTAACTTTATATTAATATGTATTAAATGCGGATTTAATGAAATTTTAGAAACAACAACCTTGGCCTAATCTTGAGACTCCTGTTATTGAAAAAAATTCAAGGAAGTCAACAGAAAATTCTTCTATTGATCAGAAAGAATTAGCTAGAACTTTAGCTGATCTATCTATTGATGATCAAAACTTGGCAAAACGCCTGAGTGATATGGGATTCTCATTGTCCAGAGTTGCTCGTGCTATTCGTGATTTGGAAGGACAGGATAATAAAAAAATTGTAGAATATTTGTTAGCTATTCAATCTCTTGAGGAGCTTGGAATGTCTGAAGATGCTGCTGTAAAAGCTTTAGCATTAACTCATTATGATCAACATAAAGCCAAAGTGTATTATGAAAGTTTGTGTACTCTTAAAAATTTGGGATTTCCCGAAGATAAGGCATCTATGGCATTATTGAAGTGCAACATCGATCGAGACAGTGCCCTTGACTTACTAATCGCTTAATTGCACGCTGTTACAGTAAACTGTAAATAAGTGTTTATCGAGTTTTTGGCTCGATATTAATCAGATTTTATTAAAATGTTGTGACCTAACTATTTGCTGATTAGTTGCAAGATTGCAAATCACTTTTATACTTGTAAAATACTTTCTGAATCATTTTTTGTATGTATATGAGGTATTTAAATTTACTTTAAGAGCCATCAGAAAGTTTGACTCACATTAAAAATGTAATAATCGAGTGTAAACAGTACTTGAGTCACTTAGAAGTGTTGCATTTATACAAATTAAAGCACTCGTGTAAATAATAAATTTTTTGATTATTAATGATTAAAAGAGATAAACGTAATAGAATAAAACTTTTTATTTTACATGCTAAAAAAATATACAAATTATTACATTTTTTAAATTTTTCAATTCTGTATCACATACATTTCATGATCTTCTGTGAAATTTGAAGACTTAACAAACTCTGCAGCACATCTAAATATAAATTATCAAACTTGATAAACATTATACTAGTAATTTTGATAAATTTATTAAAATAAAATATTACCTATGACTGCAGAATATCACAATTGTTGGAATAGCAAAAGCATCCCTTTTAATTCCAAAAAGAATCCATGCTTCAATAAATATTGACTCATTACAAAAATTATTCATACATATGCTAATTGGACCATTTTTTATTAAATTATATGGTATAAAAGACCTTGGACATTCATACATATCAAATATTGGTTTATCCAAAATTGCTACTTGTTTTATATGTACACTTGGTGGATCAAAGGAAATATTAAGGGTATGGTCGAACCTATAGAAATTAAATTTTTTTTAGTTAAAAGTGGAAGGATGAGAAATAATAAATTTAGTTGTTACCTGGAAAGATAAACTTTTCTTAGTGACAATTCCCATAATGAAACTGCTTTGTTTTCATGAATACTGTGTATAATGAGTAACTGTCTGGGTAGTTCTATCATAATTGATCTATGAGCTCCTTGATGACTTTCAGGTTTTAAGAATAATTTCTTATTGATATTACGGTCATCAGTTTTAGTATTAAATCTAAAACAGCTGTTAAGATATGATACATTTATAATTAAGTAATTTCTAAATTTTAATAAGAATAAAAATTTATTTAAGTACTTTTATAGAAAATTTAAATTACCCATATGCTATTGCATTCCCAGATTCTTGACTCAGAGGGTGTTGAACTTTTGACATTAGTTGGTACAAAACAGGCAAAGACAAATAATTCAAATGTGGGTTTGAGTCAAAACGAATATAAGGAGAAGATAAAAATCCATTTGGAGGCAAATAACTTAGCTTATTAGAACAAACAGATATCATTGATAGAGATGTTGATAATGTTAATCTGTTTGGGATTTCTTCTAAAAAATTGTTGTCAACAAATAATTCTTCTAAATTAGGCAGAAGACCAAGCCAATCTGGAAGTACAACTATTTGATTTGCTGATAAACATAAACACTGAAGACTCTTTAATTCACTCATAGCTGTAAGAACAAAGTAAAATGAATCATTCTCAAATCAACAGCTTTTACAAAACGATTTTAAAATAATCATTACTTTTTACTTACATGGTGGTAAAGATGTAATAAAATTTTGATTTAACAGCAGCGACTTCAAATTTTTTAGAGATCCTAAGCAAGTGGGAAGCTCTTTTAATTGGTTAGCACTGAGATCCAGTACAGTAAGTTTATCCATATGTCCCAATGAGACAGGTAAATGTTCTATACTATTTCCATATAAATACAAGTTTGTAACATTTGAAAAATCTGATACCCAGAGTGGAAGACTCTTCAACTCGTTCCACTTCAAATAGATTTCTTGCACATGACTTCCAACATCTCTAACTGCTTCTGGAATTTCTTTTAATCCTCTATAGTTCCAATGAAGGATGATCTTCTCTTTTACTTCATTTACCATATCTATCAAATCTGAATTCATTATGTTAAATAAAATAGGTAAAATTTATCAAATACAAACGGCATGCAATCAAGTTGTCTTTTCAGGTTTAGCAGTCAATCTTTTGGCATTGGCTTAAAATAACTTTGACCTACTCAGAATTGTATTAATATCTTGAATGCACAAATTATTTATTTGTCCTATTGTTAATTAAAAACAAAGTATTCGATTTGTTCCAATTCATTATTTTCAATCTTTTCCGTTCTTTTATACAATTAAATAGAAATTTTTTACAAGACATTTTTGTTTTGTGTGATTGCCACAGTTCATGTCAAATATATTGAAAAGTTGTTATATAGCAAAGTGTAGTTCCATGAATAAAATCGTCTGACATAACATTGAATAGGTAGAACAAGCGATAATTTAACGTAATTTAATTAACTCGAGTGTTCAAGAAATTTAGAGTAAGTTTATAAATGTCACTTAATGAAAACTGTGAAGACTTCTTTATTTAGAAAATCGCAAAGTTAGAATAGCACGGGTTGCTTAATAATGACATGCACCGCTTTCAAGTGCAAGCTCACAACTGGACTGATCAATGAAATTCAAGGTTACCGGGTGCACTTTCGCTTTCAAATAACTTTGAGCTTGCAACTACTCTAAGCAAAAGAGAAATTAGCGCTTTTATTTTGTAGAAAAAAAATCTTAATCTTTGTGTATTCTATCATAACTATTGAAGTAAACTATTAATAAATAATTCTCTTTTGTATTTTGTTTTTAGTAAAAATAGAATAAGGTTTTTTTTTATTTATGTATTTATGAAATGTCTCTCACCTCTTTGACTTCAGAAATTCGAATTTGGAAGTACTTAAAAGCTTTCTGAAAATTGCGGATTTTTGCATAATTAGAAGATTTAATCCATATTATAAACAATGGTGCATTAAACACACGCCTATTAATAGAAAAATAACGAGAAAAATTGAATTATAATATAATTTCAATGATGAATGTATAAAACGCGCAATAAGCCTGACATAACCAAAAATATCTAATTCTTTTAACCTTTAAAAACAATAACTTTTACCTTGACGAGTATGTGATTATAGTATCAGAAATTAATAATAATGTATGCTATATGTTAATAATTAAAAAAATTTGGATAAAAAGGCTTCTACTTTTCTCTCGTTTTTTGACAAGATCGAATTTTAGTCGAAGGTCACGGTTACCCATTCCCTGCACTTTTATTCGCATACATTGTTATAAATATATATAGGTAAACCATTCGTATACCTATATACTTATAATGTAAATAGGTATAGTTGATTGACGGAGCTCGATATTATATTCACAATAGGCAGTTAATTAAATTTTTTTTTAATTTTTAAAAAATACGTTTTATTTTTGTATTAAGAGAGCAATGAAAAAACTATATTGGTTATTATTTAATTGTATGAATATAACAAATTAAAGTATATCTGTGAAACTTTGAAATTGGCGTTTCAAATTTATTAAATTATTTACTTATATCTATGTTAAAACTTCTAAAAATTTACACTTAATAAATTATCTAGATTTAGGAATTTATAAACATATTAATAAAAAATTTATTAACTTTTTACACATTGTGGATCAATAGTTTAAAAAGTGTAATGCTGTAAACATCTAACTTTCTTCAACAAAATCGAAGAGCTTGCAATTCATTCTTTTTTTTCTATTTAAGCAATTTTAATCTTTAGAGATTATTTTATACACAATTCAAATTCATCACCATATCAAAATTGTTTCAATGTTACACTACAAGTGAAAAGCAATATTTGTTAGTCATGAAATATGCAATACTTATACATTAATCAAATTTGGTTAATGAAAGAAAAATTTAAAGAAAACTAAGTATGTTTTTTTATAGAATTTTATTTTATAAGATTTTTACTTCAGGGGTATGAAACGTGAAGAGTGGGTAGCACCAATACCAGGTCTACCGTGCTTCACAGGTTTGTATGTTACAGAGAACTCTCCCAAATAGTGGCCAATCATTTCTGGCTTAATTTCTACTTGATTAAAAGTTTTGCCATTGTAGACACCAACGATAGATCCCACCATTTCTGGGACAATGATCATATTCCTCAAGTGAGTCTTCACAATTTCTGGTTTCTCATTGGGTGGAGCTTCTTTTTTTGCTTTACGCAATTTCTTGACAAGAGCCATAGGTTTACGTTTCAAACCATGTGAAAAACGCCTTCTAGCTCTTGCATGCATCAACTCCATCAATTGCTCACTGAAAACAATTCATTTATAAGTCCAATTTAATGATTTAATTATTAAAATTTTTTTCATGGTAATTATTCATTAAATCAACATTCAATAAATTCAAATTTGACATTCATAAATATCAATTAACAGTAAATCAAAATTTTGTTTTAATAAATTTGTCCTTGGGAATTAATGACAGAAATGTTGTTTATTTACATGTAAAATTTCTAACCCTTATCAATGAAAATACTGAAATATACTTAAAAAAATTTTGGTTGAACATTCTTCAAATAGTTATTTAATTTTAAATTACTTAAGTATACAAAATATGTTTGTTACTAATTCATTAAAGAATTTTCATTGCTGCCTGCATGTAATTACTGTCCTATTGATAGATATAAAGTAGTTGTAAGACATCAAAGGTACTATTTTTTCATAAAATAATATTGGTGAAACTTTTTATTTATCTGATTAAATAAAATTTATAGGGTGTATAGGTGTACGTATACAAATTAACATATACATACAATACTTCACAAATGTTTGGTTATAACAAAAATATACTTACTTGGGCATATCCAAGAGCTGATCCAGGTCCACACCTCGGAAGGTGAACTTCCTGAAGGTCCTCTTCTTCTTCAGAGTTTCGTCAACCTAAAATAAAAAATAATCTTAATATTTATTATAATGATACACTAACCTCAAATAACAAAATTTTTCGAGAAATCGATTTGCAAAAGGCCAGTATTTAATAATACAATGATCAAAATTTTACTAAAATATGTAGCAATATAATTTTTAATAGTTTCTGAATAAAATTAATAAGATGTGGAAGATTTTAATGGATTTCTTTAAACTGATTTTAAGCCGCACCTCTGCCATGTTGAAGTGTAATCTCAAAAGAGAAAACCAGAAGTAAGAAACGCTGAAGAAAGCAATGCAAAACCACAAACTTGCAAAATAGTAGAGAACTCAAACTTTAAGGCAGATTTGTGTTGGACAAGAAACCGAACTGGTATGGTGATTGGTGATTCTATTTGTAATAAAAATCCCAATACAATTCTAGAACATAAGTGCCCCCTATGAGGAGATATGGACATTTAGTAAATTTATAGTTAAGCAATTTATAAATTTATATCATTCTTCACAATGCACAGATGCACTGCACAAAAGTTTTATTTTTAAAATTTGTTAAGGAAATGTGTTTTGTCAAAATGTAAAATGATTTTAATTTAAAAAAGTATTTATTTCATAGGGTAATTATTACAGTGAAAATTTATTATTTGTTATATTGTACTTTGAACTGTAACCTAGAGTGACACAGTGAATTACATTATGCAGTGTAGATTGAATTTTATATCCGTGCAGCACCATATATCTACGTTTTCAAAGTTATGAAAAAATATATTTTTTGCTACCGCAAACCCTCTTCTAGTATACTGTAATACTGATTTTTATTTGTTAATATCATTATTCAGCATGGATCAAATAAGAAATGTAAATTATACTTATCGTTTATCTTATGATATTTTATCTACAATAATTTACTATTATTCAATTTGTTTTTAATTGCAGTTCAGAGATTTTCTCCGTCTTTACAATCAAATTTCAGAGACATGTTTTACACGCTGTACAAATACTTTTAATTCAAGAAAAATAGATTCAGATGAGGTACATAAATATAGATAATGAACGTTCATTTCCATTTTTATTGTTTATAAAAGAAGTATTTGATTTTAGAGTAATTGTGTCGACATTTGTGTACAAAAGTTCATTCACACTAATCACAGAGTGATGCAAGTTTACATGGAAGTGCAAGCTGTTATTGTACAAAAAAGAATAGAAGAAATGAATGCTTCTCAAGCTGCATTGGAAACACAAAGTCAAGAACAATCAAATATTGAAGTTATAAAATGAATGTACATAATATAGAATAATCATTTATTCTTTTAAGAATTTTCTTTATTAAGTTTATAAATTGTAAATAAAAAACAATAATTTTAATAATCAAGTTTATTAATCTTTCATTTTCATTTTACAAAAAATGAAGATTATAAATAAGTAGTAACAGATGTTCTATAGTATTGCTTAACCCCTTAAAAATTAAGCAATAACCCGTTAAGATATGAATGCAAATTCAGCAAATTGTGCTCCAAAAATGATGTATGTAATTTTTTATGCACTTAAATCATTCACATCATTTATATTTGAGTCTACATATCTAATGCTTCAAATATATTTCATTTAAGGCATGATGTGACGACGTAGAACACGATACGTTACATCAAGATAACTAGAATGTCCCATAAATTCAAAGTACGTTGGTTCATGGAACTTATCAGGCATTGTTCTATAAATTGGTTCTCTGAAATATGTTCCTACTTCCCATTCTGGTACATTCTTCATCAACTCTGCTTCTTCATCTCGATTAATACGTACTTGCTTCAAAAACCTGTTATGTAATAAAATTTAACAGTTAATTATAATCGTTGATACATTGTGGAATAAATAATTAATACTTACGCTCTATCTCTTTCAGCGATTAACATTGGTAAAAGTGCAAATTGAGCACTTCTCATTTCTACTTCAAGCCTTTTTGTTCTATAATAAGATTCTTTATATCCCCATAATCCGATTAAAGTAGAAGCAGCAATCACTGCCACTGTTACAATGGCTAAAATACAATGTTTTTAAATAAATTTACATATTAATCTACTTTAGCAAGACAATAATAACTAAAAAAAATAATAGTCTTTAAAATGTTTACGTGTGAAAACAGTTCGCAATTTTACGCGTCTCCATGGAAGTGGTCCATAACCGCCATCAGGTGGCATATCCTGCGTCCCCAATTTTGAAGCCGTAATGGCCATCGTTTTTTTCGTATTCCAATTACTTACTTAGAAAATAAGAATTAACTTTTCAAACCGTAAAATACGAATTTAGAAAATGATATAATCCATTTTCCACAACTGGATCGTCTGGTAAAAGAACAGCTGATTATGGTTGGATTTTCAATGGGAATTCTATTTCTGTTTTCATTGATCACGTGACAATACGTTAATTCTGATTGGATTATTCATTCTCCTGATGTTGGACATGAAAAATCTTCGAGAGTGAGTTGACGCCACGCACGACGTCGACTACCGACCGACGACGCGATTGTCGTGTGTTTCGTTTCGAAGACCGTTGAGTTGTAGTGATTAGGATTTTTACTTGAAATATATTGTATAAATATATAATTGAGAGTAGTGGACGAGAACCGAAATTGACGAACATACGGTTTCATGTTACTGTAGTTAACAATTTTAATACAAAATGAGTCGGAGAAGAGCACATGATGATGATGATGGATATGGTTAATATATTTACCGGAACTTTCTATGATAATTCTTATTGACAAAGTTTAATGTTAACAATTTTTCATTATTTCGTTTTTCAGATCGAGTGTACAAAAAGCGTAGGAGAGTTTCGGAAAATCAAGAGATTGAAGATCGTCTCGAATCTTTGATTCTTCGAGTTGGTGAAAAATCTACTTCTTCTTTAGAGAGTAATTTAGAAGGATTAGCTTCCGTATTGGAAGCTGACTTAGGATTATTCAGAAGTAAGATTCTTCGAATATTAACAGATTGTGCTATTAAAATGCCAGAAAAATGCACAATTTATACAACATTGGTTGGATTGCTTAATGCTAAAAATTTTAATTTTGGTGGAGAATTCGTAGACTACATGGTTAAAAATTTTAAAGATGCGTTAAAAGCAGGAAAATGGGATGTTGCTAGATACTCTTTGAGATTTTTGGCAGACTTGGTAAATTGCCATGTATTATCATGTGGTTCATTAATGCAGCTTTTTGATAGTATGCTTGATACAGCAAATGAAGATAGTGTACCACAGGTAAGACGTGATTGGTATGTGTATGCTGTTCTATCAACTCTGCCGTGGGTTGGTAGAGAACTTTACGAGAAGAAAGAACAAGAGTTGGATCATCTTATGGTGACAATAGAAGTTTTCTTAAATAAACGCAATAAAAAGCATCAACCAGCATTAAGAGTTTGGTCTAGTGATACACCACATCCACAAGAAGAGTATTTAGATTGTCTTTGGGCCCAAGTACGTAAATTAAGACAAGATAATTGGGCTGAAAAACATATTCCTCGACCATATTTAGCTTTTGATTCAATATTATGTGAAGCATTGCAACACAATCTGCCTGTACTCATACCTCCGCCACATCATGATTCATACGTTTATCCACTACCATCAGTTGTCTTTAGAATGTTTGACTACACAGATTGTCCAGCTGAAGGACCATTATTACCAGGAAGTCATGCTATAGAAAGACACCTTATTGAGGAACACTTACGACAAATTATAGATACGCATTACATAGAGAGAAAAGATTGGTCAGTGCAAAAATAAACTGCATATTTCTTAGCATTATTTAATAAATTGCAAGTCAATTCCAAATACAAAATCACCAAATTTTAACTAGATAATCATTTCATAAATTTTTCTAAAGCTTTAAGTCTACATAAAAATATATTTTTCAATATGATTTCTATATAGTCATCTCTTTTATAAAATTACAAATTTAACTTGGTTTTTGTATGTATTTCATTTTTCTTTTATTAACTGTATTAATCGGAACTAAAATAATTTTAATTTAAATTAATATTTATAATTTTTTTACAGTGCTGCTCAACTTCTAAATTTTCCTTATAAAACGAAAATTCCTTTAGATTATTGTATAGTTGAAGTAATGTTTGGCGAATTGTTCAAACTTCCAACACCAAAGCATTTAGAAGTCTGCTATGGATCAATTCTGATTGAATTATGTAAATTGCAACCATCTACAATGCCACAAGTAATGAATCTATAAAACATCTATAATACATCAGTTAATATAAACCAGTGATGAAATGAATTACATTATATTAATACATGCGTTTGTTGTAGGTATTAGCACAAGCAACGGAAATCCTATTCCGACGTATAGATAGTATGGCAGCTACAGCATTTGATCGCTTTGTTTGGTGGTTTTCTTATCATTTAAGTAACTTTCAATTCAGGTGGTCTTGGGAAGACTGGGATTCTTGTTTACTGCGCGATGCTGAACATCCACGACCAAAATTTATTCGTGAAGTTTTATTAAAATCGTTACGGTAAAATTGCAAATAATTGTAGTTTTGTTTTCAATTATTATTATTTTGAACTATAAAAAACGAATTAACTTAAATTGATCTAATTTAAAAATTTACTCATATTCACAGATTATCATATTTTCAAAGAATTCGAGATATGATGCCAGAATCATATGCTGATTTAATACCTGCTGTACCAGAACCTATTTATAAATATTCTTCTGAGGGTGCTAGTATGTAAAAAAAAATATATATACGTTTTTTAAATATATTTTTTATTTTCCTCACACATGTACTTGTTTGATTTAGGTTCTCTTCCTGGTACAGCAGTAGCACATGAACTTGTTGTGTCAATTAGACGTAAATGTACTCCAGAGGAAGCTCTGAATGTTCTGAATGCTTTACCAGGGCCAGGAGAAAATGAAGAGAATTATTCATTTAATCCGTTGAAAATTGATGTATTTGTGCAAACTTTATTGAACTTAGGTTCAAAAAGTTTTAGCCATAGTTTTGCAGCAATTGGAAAGTTCCACTACGTTTTTAAAGTACATATTTTTTTCATATTGTAATAGGTACTTTTTACAAGTTCATTTTAAATAATGTAACGTCATCTTACATCATTATCTTTTAGGTACTTGCTGAAACTGAAGAAGCACAGATTTGCATTTTAAGAAATATGTATGCCCTCTGGAAAAATCATTATCAAATGATGGTTGTGTTAACTGATAAGCTGTTAAAAACTGGAATCATAGAATGCAGTGCTATTGCTAATTGGATCTTTTCCAAAGAAATGGCTTCTGAATTTACAAAGTTAGTATTTCATTCTATCAAAAGGTAACGAGAATAAAAAGGACATCTAATAATTTAATGATTTTAAAGGGCCTATATTTGGGAGATATTGCACTTAACGATTCGTAAGAAAAATAAGCATGTCATCAAGTTAAGCAAAGAGCTAACGGATGCAAGAGAAAAATTACGAAGAGCAGAAAGTAGATCAGGTTCATCTTCAGATGATGATGACAAAGATAAAGGAGAAAGACCATCGGAAGATGTTGTAGAAAGAATGGAAGAAAAATTGGAAGCTGCTCAAGCTGATCAAAAGAATTTGTTTTTAATTATTTTTCAAGTAAATATTTTTGTTTTTTTTAAAAGAAAAATCTGTTAAAGAATTCATAAAGACTGATTTATTAATATTTTTGTGTAGCGTTTTATAATGATTCTTTCCGAACATTTGGTAAGATGCGATACAGATGGCATTGACTACAACACACATTGGTACAAATGGACAATTGGAAGGCTTCAACAAGTTTTCCTTACAGTAAGCATAGTTAAAAATTTGAAATTCTTATTATTTTTCTGAAAACTTTACTTATATATTATTAATTTTTGCAGCATCACGAACAAGTACAGAAGTATTCATCGACATTAGAGACATTACTTTTCACTCCTGACTTGGATCCACACATTTTAGATGTATTTCATCAATTTGTTTCTCTTCGTGCATGATTATTTAATGTTCATTTCGTATTATCATCTTTCATTTTATGACTAACAAGTAAAGTTGTTAAAGATTTGCGTTCGACATTTAATTAAAGCATTGAGTAAGAATCATTTTTTAGACGAGTACAAGGTTCAAACTATGAATTTTAAGTAAAATGTAGCGAATTTACTGAAAAATATTTTGCTTTACAGAGCAAATTTTAAAACCTGTAATAGAGTTTATTTGTATTGTAGATTGTCAATGTACATTCTTTAGTCCAAGAAATGAAATAATTATCGTTAGATAAAATAGTTACTATAAACTACTGAAGAATATAAGCGAAATTTCTTTAATAATTATTTAAGATTCTATGTGCATATGTATATACCTTTATTTGTATATCATTTCTTTTGATGACAATTAATAAATACTCTATATAAAATCATGACAATAAATAAGTATTCTATATAAAATCAAATAGCTGTCTTAAAATCCACTTATAGGTTCTTCTAATGCAAGTTCAGGTGGTGTTGTAAAAAGTGACCTCTTGACAAAAGGTCGTTTTTTATTTCGGAATTCGGTAGAAAATTTTAAATTTCCTTTATCAAACTGTTCCTTGTAGTATGTTTGTATATCTCCACCATACAAAGGATTTTTCTGTAGCTTCTATTCAAAAATAATTTTAAATTATTGAAAATCGTTTCACAAGTACAAATAATTTACCTTAATGTCGAATTCAGCATTATCCATTAGTGGTTTAAAATCGCAGTCGCAGTAATTGTCTATGTATTCAGATATGCAAATTGCTTCAGGTAAAGGAGGATCACCTATAATTTCCTCTAAAGCATCTTTAGAAGCATGTATACTAAAATATTTCATTAACAATTCTCTTCTTTTTCCTGATATAATAGTATTGATTATTAGAATATACTATATATGCAATGAAATTTTTAAACATTTACCAATTTTTTCATTTTCAACTTTAGGTAATATAAAAGTTTCTTGTGTTTCAGTAGTCCATCTGGCCAAATTAGATGGACAGTCATCAAACTCAATGTTTGTTTCATTGTATTTTACTATAGGATATGTTAATTTAGAGCAACTATTGAAATTTTCTACTGACATTTTATGGTTATAAATATCGCCTACAAGGTAGGTTTAAACTTTCTAACTATGTTTACAGTAGCTATCAATAAGAAATGAAGTAAAAGACAACAGTTTGGTTTCCATAGAAACACATCAATACCTCATTAGCTTGTGAAAGTCAGTTTTATTATCAACTCTTTTTTGGAAAGCAAATAAAAGATAAAAATAATTTTTAATATCATTTTAATCAAAAGCATAGTCATTAATCGCTTTATCTTTTTCGAATAAACATTTACACCTTTTTTACGCTTAAAATTTTTTGTGCACGATTACAACGACATATTACGCACATATAAACTAATTTGTTGCGTTTAAGAAATATAATGTAATAATCATATATAATTTTTTTCTTTTTGTATAATATTTCACTACGTAACGTTACTTTCTTCGGGTGGAATATCTATGCACGTTGTAGCCTCGTTTGAGTCGTCATTCGATGCCTCCAGTTTCGTTACTGTTTCTGTACTTGCGTTGATCTCTTCGTTGTTATAGTTGCTCAGAGAAGAACCATTATCAATTTCTTCTTTCTTGACTTTGAATTCTTGCTTTTTCTCTTTGCGTTTAGGTGTGTATGTCGTTATTTCGCGTTCATACATAAATGTCGCTCTGCGCTTTCTTTTGACTGGTGTACAAACTTTTTTGTATAATATTTTCATTTCTTTGACTCTACTAGTTGGTATCGTCCAATCCATCTCACGAGAATTGATATCAGAATTCCGAGTTGGATCCAAGGAGGTCTCATATTCTGGAATCTCCAAGCCCAAATTTTTCATTACACTTTCAATCACATCATCAAGTTTACCGTTAATAATTAAATCTGCCTTTTTGTCCTAAAAAATAAAAAAAAATTGTTATCAATTTTTATCAAACTTAAAATAGCACTAAAAAGTTTTCATTACACTGACGTGTTTGGTTGGCTGTAAATTACATATCACTAGACGTCCACCATACTTCTTTGTGTACAAAGGCAAATTTCCGCTTGGAATAATTTGCAGTGTTGTTCCTAAACACACACTTAGGTCAGCAACACTGCAACCAATTAAAATAAATTAAATCAATTATCAATATTTAGAACATTTTTAATTTCAATTTTTAATTTTTAATGTCAACAAACCTTGAATGAAGGTCAGCTAAAGTAAGATCATTATCTGGTAGACTATTTTCCCAATCTAAAATTGTATCATGCATTTTTCCTCTGCAAGGTCTGCCACCAATTTGTTCCGATCTGCAGACAGTTTCTAAACATTTTTTGCCTACAGTTTTAGTTGCAAAGTTGCGAATAAATTGTCTGTAAATTAATAATCATATTACAAGTTATTAATTTATATAATTATTACAATTATTTCATGCATAAAATTAGCCTAATAATCAATATATATACCTTCCACATTTATCACATTGCTCTACAAACATATTTCCATGTAATTCTGCCAAATATTGTCTTGAAACTCCAGAGCGAAGATGTAACCCATCAATATTTTGACTTATAATAAATTTGACTTTATCTAAAAAGAATTGATTATTATTACTATTCATCAAAAATAGAATTTAATTTTTGCTATTTTATATTCCTATTTTTATTTGTGATATCTGCGAGATATTCAACAATAATTGTTACATAGTTACAATGTTAACAATTTTAAGTTTTAACTATTTAATTATTAATGAATACTCACGTTTTCATCACTGATTTTTTATCGATTACAAGTACAAGTACATTAAGTACACTTTAAATGATCAAAGCAAAAAATATGAAATTAGTTAATTAATTTTATAAATTAATCAAAATTCATTGAATTCTTGAAAAACAAATTATAATTTATCTTTTCTTACTTGTATCAATAAGCTTTTTTAGAGCCATATGAGTTTTTGTAGGTATTGCGTCATCAAGCGACGTATTAGAATCCGGTTTCAGACCTTTCTGCTCTAAAGTCCACACTCCATTAGGGCCGCTTAAAAATGAATTAGTATAAACATTTTTAATAGTTTAACATTTGTAATAGTGTAATAGTTGTATTGGATATTGCAGTAGAACATAAATATACCGAAAATCTGGGATCCCAGCAGAAGTACTGATTCCTGCACCTGTGTGAACTACTACATGTCGAGCTCCTTTTATCCAGTCAGCCAGTAGCTCGCATTTGAGTCTAAGTGTCTCATCAGTATCAAACTTCTAAAATGACAAATACATAATATATTATACGACGTTTATAATTATTAACAGAAAGCTATAAATATAAATTATTTAAAAATTTTTAAACAAATTTTAATAAATTCAAAATTTTTAAAATCCATAAGATTTATGTAACACATATATTAATCTTGAAAAATGCATTTAAAGCAAGTCTAAATATAAATATCAGTTATTAAAAAAATTTTGCATAAAAGATATATGCCATTCGAAATTTCTATGAAATATTTTTTCTGAATACTTTTAAATAAAAACAATTGTTCTCCTATTTCAATTATCTAAAACATTTAATTGCTCCACTATCTCACATTAAAACGCGCGAGAAACAACTGTTAACCTTTAAAATTAAGTCTCATAATAACTGTCATTACGCCTATTAAAATTTGAAATTTGAATATAATAATGTAAATATGATATCATCAACTGTCAGAGAGTAACGCGAAAGTTTTTTAACGCCCGCGACACGTCGCGTTCCGACTCTAGGCCACTCGCAAAAAAAGCACGTAAGCTGAAAAAAAGTGCAACCAAAAAGGCCAAAAAAACAAAGAGCCAAAATGCGCATCCTTACCTCTTCCAGGCCCAAGACGCCTTTGTCTTCGTATGGCGACAGGCCGTCAGCGTAGGCGCACGACATTTTGTCGCTACCGAAGATCTGCCCTTGCGGATTCAGAGTTAAGGCGCACTTGTCTCTCTCTCTCTTTCTCTCTCGAATCTCAAGGGTCGACGCGCTCCTCGTCTCTCGCTCAGCGAACCCTTTGTAATCTCTCGCCCTTTTACTACTGTGGGGATCAGCCGCCACTGCCGCCTGCCGCCGCCACCGCCGCGCGCGAAAAAAGCCCGATGTGTGTCCTCCTCCTTCTCTCCTACGCCTCCCCGCCACCCCACTTCACCTCCTCCTACTGTACAGTACTAAAACACGAAGTTTTCCCGGCCGCGCGCACGAACAGAGGAAAGCGCTCTTTCTCTCGTGGCGGCTATATAACTATGCAGGCGCGCAAAGAGCTCTCCACAGTCTATTGTACTCTCCGGCTGTGCCACTGATACTCTCGGTCCGCTGTGTGTGTGTGTATGTACGCGCCTGTGTGTGCACGCACGACGACAACGTACGCAGGATGCAGATTATTCGCGCATACGAAATTCAGCTGCAGGAGTGTGAGCAGTTAGAGTCACGCAGAGAGAATGATGGGGCGACGAAGAGAGGGAGAGAGAGGGAAAGAGAGTGAGAGAGAACAGCAGAACTGGGAGAAAGAGAGAGAAAGAGAGAGAAAGAGAGAGAGAGAGAGTGAGGCAGAGAGACGAAGAGGGAGGGATAATACAACACACAATTCGGCGTATCGCGCGCGGCGCGTCCGATTTTCCGCGGCTGCACCGACAGACAACACCGACTAAACTGCACACGGCAACACCAGCATGTATGAGTGTATTCTAGTGAATATAGATATACTTGTCGCACGCAGCCTCCGTGAAGAAAGTGCCGAACACTCGGAGGACAATGGGAGTGAAAGAAAGCAGAGAGCGCGCGAGAGAAGGAGAGAAAGAGAGATAGGGGAGATACAGACACTAGAGAGAGAGAGAGAGAGAGAGAATGATATACACACGTACAGGGGGAAGCGCGAATAGTCACACTTTTCACTTTTCCGCTCACGTACAGAGATTCGCAGCGAGGAGGGGAGACGCGACAGAGAGGGAACGAGTGCGGCGCGAAACTTTGCCCGCCGCGAGAGCGCGGTTTTGTTTATACACGCTTTTGTTTATCGCCGTCGCACCACGTATATTACACGCGATTGCGAGCGCAGCGGCGAAAGAGCACACACTCGGTGTCGAGCTTGCACTTATATATATCATGCGTGCACACTCGATAGTTCGTTTAATGCAAGAAAGAGAGACACAGACACACACAAAGCTGCCTCCTCAACACCCCCTCTTTCTCTGTGGCTATTAAAAATGTTTATACCCGAGTCAATACAACTACTCGCGAGCGGAGCGTGCTACTGCCGTGTCCGTACAGTTTGGCGATGTGTGGGTGGCTGCTGGAAAGTGTAACACACGGTCGCGTGTGTGGGTGCTCCTCTACATTTGCGAGGGCACTAGCGGCGCGGGCGCCCTCTGCGCACTTCCGGTCGTCGCTTCGAATAATAATTCGCGCATATTTTCTAAATTCGCGGCGCGCGCTCTCTCTCTCCGGACTCCTTTCTGCCCACCTCTCAGCTGTAATCTGCTCGATGCACGCACTCCGGCTAATGCACTGGCTGCTGTTACTTGTATACTGCTGCCGACTCGCGGCTCGAACGCACTGTCACGCGGCTAGATGCGTGCCGCTGCTCCGAAATGGAAAACGGAGGCGGTTTCGCGAAAAAAAATTGTCCCGCACTTCGTTCCAAATGTCCAAACTCCAAACTCCCGATTTAAGGGCTTGTCCGTATATCTATACAGATATGTACACACAAGTATATATTTTTTTCATGTATGCATGCATGTATGTATGATGCGTGTATGTGCGTGTGTGTGGTTGTACGCGACTTGGCGGCTGGTTAGCTCCTTCCTTGGCGCTCGGAAGTCGGAGGGCAAGGGACTGCAGCACAGAGGCAGCGGCGGCTCCTTTGTGCGTAGCTAGTAGTACGAAGGGTCGACGTGTAGGGTTTCGCGCTATCTCTAGCGGCGGTGGCGGCGGCTTATCGATTTTCGCACAGCCTCGGGGCGCCCAGAGAGAGAGTGTAGAGAGAGAAACTACTCGTACATAAAGCGCGGCGAGAGAGACTACACACACGAAAGGCGTCGACAGCCCCGCGAGAGAATGGCTTTGCGGGGTGGCGGAAATTGCCGCGGGCAGGCCTGGATTGGTCGTCTACGAATTTCACTTACGATCTTCTTTCGGAAAAATCAATAGTTTCGCTCTCTCGCACACATGTTCGCACACAGAGAGAAAGAGAGAGAGGGAGAGCTGCGTGCGTTTCTGTGTGCGAGAATGTGGGAGCTTTTGGAAAATTGCGAGAGAGCGAGCAAAACTACCTGCATGCCAGAGAGCCGTGGCCGCATCGCGCGAAAAGCGTGGTGGCGGCAATTTTCAAAGTATGTAACGAGTTCCGCGCGCTACTCCCGCTACTTGTATATATGCAATGCTTATGATGTCGAATATTGGTAAAAGTGGCGGTTTTACCCGAAAGTAGCGCTCGGAGATTCGCTCGTGCCTACCTTGCTTCTCTCGGCAAATTTCGCCGGCTTTCGATTGTTGCACGTTTGTTTTGATTCTTTCATTCAATTTTACAGCTGTTGGCTCTTCGATACCTATATAAGCTATTTCACCCTTTTTGCCGTTGCACCATGCGATATAGAAAATGAACAGCTGATTGATATTTAATATTGGAATAAAGTATTCATTCATTGGTACAGTATGCTCAGCAAATCTTGCGGTGTCATTGTTAATAATAATCATACAGATATTGTCTTTAATGTTTATGAGTGAGTAATTTATGAACAAATTATTAATATTTATTTAATTGAAACATTAGATTTGTACATTTTAATACATATGTATTTTATGATCAGTTGGAAGAC
The DNA here is from genome assembly GCA_900490025.1 of Megastigmus dorsalis. Taxonomy (NCBI): domain Eukaryota; kingdom Metazoa; phylum Arthropoda; class Insecta; order Hymenoptera; family Megastigmidae; genus Megastigmus; species Megastigmus dorsalis. The sequence goes on along the minus strand of UELU01146866.1, from coordinate 21,038 downwards.
GATGTACCTAACCTATAAATTACTTCATTTTTCCGCAGAAATCGTATATTTGTAATAGTCAGTCAGTATAAGAAATTTGGTTCTTTTGTTACCATTACTAAAGAAGCTTCTCTTCCTGAATTTAACAGCAATGTTTATGATACAAAGTATGTTGTTTTAAAGAAATAATTTTTAATGCCTGATGCTTTCCATGCTAATTTCTTGTAATACATTTTTACATTTTAGAGTAATCTTTGGCAAAGATGATCCTGAAATCCATGCAGCAGCAAGATACATTGCAGAACAAATAAATATTGATAGACCATTGTTGATTTCCATTTGTTTAAAAGATTTTGAAGTTTCCACCTTACATACAATAGTTAAAGCAATTAAAAAGATCAAGCCTTAAATATTTTTACCATGAGCAATATTTTTGGTCAACTAGTGATAGGTCCGCCTGGTAGTGGTAAAACAACTTACTGTAATGAAATGGGAAAATTTCTTGAAAGTTTGGGCAGGAAGATTGCCATAATTAATATTGGTAAGTATATGTTATATTAGGTTTGATAGACAATTTACTAAATATGCAATTGCATTTATAGATCCTGCAAATGAAAATATGGGGTATAATCCAAAGGTAGATATTTCTGAGCTAATAAAACATGAAGAAGTTATGAAAACTTATAAACTTGGACCAAATGGGGCTTTAGTGTACTGTATCGAATTTCTAGAAAAAAATGTTGATTGGCTTATAAAAAAAATTCTCAATTTGAAAGATTATTATCTATTAATTGATTGTCCTGGCCAGGTAATATTTTTGGAAACTGTTTAATATTATATATCTTATCACTGTAATAAAGTAAAAAATGTTTTATTAGGTTGAATTGTACTCACATCATGAATCTATGAACAAAATAGCAGAAAAATTAGGAGAAAATTTAGTAAAACTTTGTAGTGTTCAATTAATGGATTCTCATCATTGCAGTGATCCAGGTATACTACATTTCTAGTTTGAGGCCGATATCAATTAAAATATAGTTTTGTAAAAGCAATTTTTTATTAGGAAAATATCTTTCTTCTTTAATGGTTTGCACAATTACTATGTTGCAATTGGGATTACCTCATATTAATGTAATGACAAAGCTGGATGAAATGAAATGCTTTAGCGATAAACTGGATTTCAACATAAATTTTTATACCGAAGTTTTAGATTTAAATTATCTTCTTGAACGATTAAATGAAGATAGTGTACTGCCAGAGTAAGTATTTATGTATTTTAAATGTAATAATGATTGATTACTTTAATATATTTGAATTCATTCGTTTGTAGGTACAAAAAACTAAATGAAGCATTCATTTCACTTATTGAAGACTACAGTCTTGTAAGTTTTATACCACTTGATATTTCAAATAAGGCCTTATTACTAAATGTAAAAAATGCTGTTGATAAGGCAAATGGTTATATTTTTGGTGGCAATGAGCCACAGGATGTCCAAACTCTTTTAGCATGTGCTGTTGGCGCTGTTAGTGAAACAGAAAAGACAGCTAGCCTTGATGTTTATATGTGATAAGATAAATTATTACTTATTGTAATGACTAACTTCTAATCACGGAATTCTAAAATTAAACATTTTTAAACATAAATAATTTTATTATCTTTGTAAATATAAATATTTATCCTAATCCATATGATTAACAAAAATCTGGGCCAGGTCATAATAATCATATACCCTTTTAAGAAAAGTGTCTGTTAATTTAAGACCTGAAACAGCCTGAAAAATATTGATTTTAGCAGCTTAATTAATTTTCTTTACATATTAATTTAAATGATTTATAAAGTACTTACAACAAGTCCAGATTCTAATGGAACTAAACAAAGTGGAATATGAACAGCTTCTCCTGGCTTGAGTGTACCAATCATTTTATCTGAAATTCCACTCCATGCTACAGCACTATTTGACTGTAGACCTAATAATAAATCCATCTGTCGCTCCCTAATCAAATTTCATAATTTTAATTTTGTGCGAATTTTCAAATATTTTATTATTTTTATATAAACTTCTATTACATTATTAAAATAAAAATTAACTTACGAGGTATTTATTATGTGAATCTTAAAGTTTACTGGTTCTTCAACATAAACTTTAGAAGGTATATCTTTTGCACTGACTCTGAGATCACCATAATCTGGTGCCTAAAAAATTATATAGGTCTACATTTAAAATTAAAATTAAAATTATAATATGCTTACCATTCTTTGTAATTGACTAGTTTGAAGACGTCCTCTTTCTCCTAAATTACTCCTCCAAACAATGTCCAATTTGCCAATATTTGTAGCATTGTGCATCATTTTTGGATCTTTAGCTAAACTTGGTTGAGGCTTTAAACAATAAAGATACTGCCTACTATGCCCAGAATCTAATAAATTGACATTTCCATATATTGATTCTTTTTTATCATTGGAATTAAGAGTTGCAACTGTAAAAAGAAATTTATGATGAAATTTGATAACTTGTAAATGCATTAGCAAACAAAATATATGTACCGTTAAATAAATGGGAAGATTCTAATGCTACTTTTTCTAAACAAATAGGGCCTGCTGTTAAATTTTGTATTTGGGCTTCAATGTATACTTCATCATTTTCAGCATTAAAAAATTTGGTTTTGACATCTAGTGGCTTAACAACTTGAAATTTGAAAAATTTTCTAAAAGACAAAGGCTGACCACCCAAAGTTTGAGGCATATATGTGACTTCGCAAACCAATCTAAAAAGTTAAATTAGTTTATAACTAAAAATCATTAACAAAATAATTAAATTTATATAATTTAATAATACATATGAGTTCCAGTCTCTTTCACTTCATGGTGAATAACTTCATCAATGGTGTTGTCTGGTGCTAATTCTACTGGTTGAGAATTTTGACCGGATAATGGAATAGTTTGAGTACTTGTTTGTAAATGAGCCTGCAAATTTAATACATTAGTGTATAAATAAATTTACAAATCATGATCACACCGTTACTTACTTTAACAGTTACATTTTTAACTGTTTGGTTACTTCCATTGTGAACACATAAATAACTTGAAAAGATTTCTCCTAAATAAATATTGCTAAAAAAATAGTAGATAAGTACGATAAGTTGTATAATTTGTACTACAAGCAAAAGAGTTTTTATCATGAAGTTCTTACCCAAAACTTTGAGGTAAAACCATGAATTGACCTATAGCTACAGTTTCCATGCCTTGAAGAGCAGTAGAATCATTTTTTAATTCTACATTTAGTGTATTACCAGGTAGGTCGTTTGAATCACATGTGACAACTACTGGACTGGCAAGAGTTGGCCTTGTTAATCTCATAACTAAAATTATTTTAAAACTTGTGAATTACATATCAAGAATTATTTTTGATACTAAATATTATCAAAATATTTATTAATTTTAGGTTAGCAATTTTGGAATTTTTTGTATTTGTACCTTTTAATGCTAACAAATGTTCACTTTTTGGTTTGGCTTCCATGCTTTTAGTTCGTGTTAACTATTGTTTATAAGTAACATTGAAGATAGTATTAATATTTATTAAATCATACAAGTGTTTTGACAGATGTCAAGTGAAAAACACGCATCCAATATTTTATAAAAACTTATAACCTTACCTGATCAGTGCGGCGGGAAAACTAAGAATTCAAAATATAGGGTTATATTTGTTAAAATATCTACCTAGATAAGGTTTAAAAAAGACAGGGTTTAAAAAATATATCAATGTATTTCATAAATTCTTAGAAATAGAGTATTTTGATTGGTACTGCTATAAAAAGTTGTATAAACACTTAGAATAAATTTGATACAAATAAAATTTTAAATGAAATAGAATATGGATATGATAATGAAATAGGTATTTTTTTTTTTAATGTTTGAACATTCATTTTAAAAGTTGATTAACGGACTCTTTGTGTGCAATCATATCTAAATATGCTCCGGATAATAAAGAAGATTCCGAGACACCAAGATCCTTCATAAGCTTTTTAGCAATAACTTCTCCAGTTTCTGGATCTTCATTGTCATCTAAAGTAACCTAAATATATAAAAATTCAATTGCAACATCAAAATAATAATATATACAAACAGTTTCTTAATTCTTTACATTGTATGAATGAATTCCATACCTCAAGTTCCATGTAATTTCCTAATCCAAGTACTCGATCAATATGAATACGTGTTTGACCAACCATATAAAGATGTCTAGTTTTTTCCACTGTTCCCAAAATACCATTAGACATAGTTAATACTTCTCTTATTTCTTTACGTTTTTCAGAATTTAAATTCATTTTTGAATAAGTTGAGAGTTTTGGACCTTTTATGTCTGGTCGTTGATAATAAATTAATTCTCCAGTACCATCCTAATAAAATGCATTATAGGTAATTAATATATGTGATAAATTTTATTTTTTAATATCATTGCAAACCTCAAATTGGCGCAATTTTAATCTACCACCCTCAGCTACATGGTCACTTGGCAGATTGAAGAAAATATCATGTTGATTAATGACGACTAATGGAGAATCACTTATTTCTTTTGCTTTCTTTTCAACTTCATCAATACTATTCACTTTAGCTTTGATTTCAATATTCTTCATGATTTAAATTATTTGTTTCTTATTCTTAAATATAAGAATAGAAAATTGAAGTTCTTGTATATTATTTTGTGGGTTAGAATTATTTTTTTAGTCCTTCAAGGTATATACTTAATCCTTCAAGCTGCGTCCTCATAAGGTCTTCAAGGATTATATCGTGTAAATTGGCGGGATTTGATAAAGGTTAGAAAATTAAGTATTATACAGATCTATATTTGTATAACTGTACGTAATAAAAACTACTCAAGTCAACTGAAGTTTCGGAAACATTATAAAATTAATAAATTGTCTATTAAAAACTTAAAGATACCATTTTCTTTAATTGAATATACATTTATAATAGTACGTATAAATTTTCTAACAATAATTGCTAAATAATATTACACTTTTAGCTATTTATTATTGCATAATTATAATACCTATACCTATGATATTAAAACATATGATTTCAAATGAAAATCAGCTGATAGAGTTTCATTCATCTCTTTTGCCGCTGTCCGTATTTTACGTCGAGTGAATTCACTTTAACCTTTAAAAGTTTTCCCGCATATCAGCATGTATTTATTTATATATATATATATACATACCGTTATATATGTGTGTATAACGATAGGTCAAAACGAATCAATAACGTGTTGAAGTATAGTGTTCGAAAAAGTATAGGTAAATAATATATGCCAAATCATACATCTTAAGTACGATCCAATATAACTCGAACATTTATTATAGGTACCCTTAATTAAATTTACGCCAATGGTATATACTTCTTTCACCTGATTTTAGCGCTTAGTTTTTAATATTAACAAGAAATGGCTAAAACTTGAATCACGCATAAATACATAGCATAATTTATATGTCTATCCAGATGATATAACACCTGATTCAGGGACCTAAACTAAATTCTTTAGATTTTTGCGTTTTTTTATTTATTTAAAAAATTGTTTTGCGCCCCAAAAAATGGTACGTAAATCATTTTCTATAATATATGTGCCGACAGTATGATAGGGATAATATTTATATCGTACAAAAAATAATATTTCCTAATTATAAGAAACAAATTATTTATAAAAGTCTAATCTAAAAAACTATATTTTATTTTAATAGAACTAAAAATTAAAAAGTATTATGTTTGTATGAAATAAAATGAATTAGTTATTACAATAAATTGACTCGATTTATAATGAATTTATATATGTGATATAATATATATATCTTCTGAACACAGTAGATGTATGTACGTACGCCCTACATAAAAAAGGTATACACCGGCTTATAATTGAGTAAGTCACGGATGTATGCACAATACTCGAATCACTACTTGCTCATATATTGGCTAAAAATCGTAACATCTTGATGTTTATCTAGCTAGGTCATATTTATCTCTGTCATTCATTTCCGGTAACCAAGACATCAAATATCATTGCCTTCTATGAAATCGTGCATTTCGAGTTTTATATTTCGTGTGGATCATGTGCTGAATTTTCAAATTATGAGTTAACGAAATAGCAAAGACTAGCTAAGAACTGAAAGAGTGGACCTTGACGAAAACTAATACTATAAAGGCGTGCAGAAATTGGGTTCGGATAAACACATTATTTAGTTGATTATTATAATTATTATAATTATAAATACCCATTAATAAATATAGCTATAGCTTTAATTTCGATAAATTACGTTGGAATAATTGTTTAAAATAAATTTGATGTTTATTTACACTTTTTACACTTTACACTTGATAGTTATAAAATTAAAAAAAATAACATTTAAGAAAGCCCGATATGTAATGCAAAGATCGATCGATACATCATATTATAGACACCCGTGACGTACTCGTTGATTTCCATTTTCCCTATATATCAACAACTCTGACTTAATTAGTTAAAAAACAATAATAAATTACGTTACTGAGTGGATTATGGTGTAACTATATACAGATATACACATACATATGTATTTTTCTCATAAAATAATGATCGAAGCATCTCTTATTTCAAAGAAATTTAATTTCCTGTTAAGGATTTCATAATATTTCACTGCGAATTTTTTAAAAATTAACGAGCTTAAATTTATATGTATATTATACATGTCGTCGGTTCAGTCGGTTCAACACATAATCGTCAAGAAGAAAACAAAATTATTTTATAAATGTAACACTTTTTCGAGAATTGCATTTGCTTTAAAATTGATTATTATTGCAACCATTTGAATTTCGGAGAAAATGTTAATAATAGGTAGAATAAGGAAAGAAAAAAGGCCGCACTCCTTTCGCTGAACAATTCAGGATAATAGCAGCACGAATAACTTTTTTAACTACCGTAGCTAAACTTTATCACAATTAAATAAAATCTTATATTCGCTCGCACTGCTCGTATGGTGCAATGAAAGCTCAAGAGATAATGAAAGTTACAAAATGCCATCTAGAATCTGGATCGCTATTAGCAAGGCAGTATGCAGTTTCACTTGTGATCCGCAAGATGGCGGCCTTTCAACAGTACGTGAGACTCGAGAAGGTGTAGAACTTCCCCAATCCCCACCCTCAATTATACCTACCGTGGAAAACTTACGCATTGTCAAATTACAAGAGAAGCGGGATAATTCATGGACGGTATCTCTGCAATCATGTCTAGGCTTATGCTTATGTCCTCTTGTTTGAATATGCTTTTCTCGTTGCACGAGTAAAAAAAGGAAGCCGGTCGCATTGATCGAACATGGCAAACCAAAATATTTTAAGCTTGCATTTACAGCTGGTATTAATTGTTTGGAAAGCAAATATCAAAAGTATGAATTATGTCTGTCTGAAATTCTTTTCATTTAGATATATTTTTTAAGCCTTGATGTATTGTAAAATTAAACTTAAAACTATAAGTATATAGTAAATAATCATGATTTCATACAAATTTCGATTCGCTATTCATTTTTTAATTACTGTTACTTTGAGAAAAGAATGAGTACGACTAGTTTTTTTTATGGACATTCAAAGAATAGTATAAAGAAAAAAAATGATGCAAATTCTTAATTAATAGCACAAAAAGATCACGGATTATGTAAATGAATGTCTATATAGTAGAAGCTAGATTACAAAATTCTATAATATATTTGCACAAAATATTTTTTAAATAAAGTAAGATTTATAAATTTTGAAAACATTTCGATGTTGATCTGCAAATGTAAACTTAAAAACGCGAAAACAGGTATGACGCATATAGAAACAAGTAGGTAGTAAGTAGGTAAGCCTTGAGTACAGTCAGACCAACGCAATATATTGTTCTTTATTGAGTCATCTTTATAAGGATGCAATTAGGTACTTAAATTCTCACTTCTTTAAAGACCAAGATATCTTTCTGTATGTCGCCTTCCTTCGTATTTAAATTACATGGCATACAAAACACTATAATAAATAATGTGTAAAAATATTACTGCAATTTTAAAAATTTTGTTAAGTATAAGTATTTATGAAATACCATAATCTGCTTAATTCTAGAAATTTTTCAAAATTCAGTAAAACATTATGTAATTCGCAAGATTTTTATAAATAATTTAAATAAAAAAATATTTAATCATGAATGCATAGTATTGAAAATTGATTATTTGAATTTCTATACACGAAGCCTGCGTGATGATTTATACATATTCAGTTGCAAATAATTTAAGGAAGTGAAAGCCAATCAGATCGTGATTATATATTCATTCTTGTTTTCAAGCATTGCCAATCACACGCATACATTTAGCAAAGAAATAATATTCAAAATAAAGACACATCCTTCGGTCTGCATCGCCAGCGACGAAGGCACTTTCCCGCGGTACCAACAAATAGGCATCCTTGCGCAGTCGCGATTGTAGAGTCAGCCTGAACGGGAGAGGGTCGCGAGGACACGAGAAGCGGGTAAGGGATGGAGGAGAGTCGGCGGCTATAGCATGCGCTATAGGGGGGTAGTTCCGGATTCGTCGGCAGGGCTGTCGCCGCCGCAGCCGCCGCAGCCGCCGCCGCCGCCGCCGTCGCCGCTTCGGTGCACTGTGGGGTCGCGCCTCTCGTCTCTCCTTATAGTCGCGCCGTTCAGTGCGAGAATGAGCGGCAGCCCAGACGGGCGGCCGCACCCGCAGCACCACCACCGACGTCCTCAACGCTCTAGTCGTGATGGCACTGCCCGAGCCGTACCGCCAACTCTCCTCTGACCTTTGTGTACACCGCACGAGTCGCGTAAGTTCGACCTCCCATTTATTCTCACTCTATATCTATGTATATTATGTAGGCCCTGTATAGTGTGTGTGCGAGTGTGTGTTATACGCCCGGTTTTGTTTTTTTCCCTTAGCGCGCGCGCACGAGTGTTTTCATATCATGGGAGTAGGCGGTGGACTCGATCGTCTTCGCGCGATCCGTGACTCGAGGTATACACACAGACTCGACTCGTCATCAGGTGGGGAGTAGTGCAGGTTTGCCCGGTTTGATGTGGAAGATGAAATTTTTGGCGAAAAGAAGAGAGAGAGAGAGGATGCACGAGGCGCCGCGCTGCCTGACTCTCTCTCTCTCTCGCTTCCGAGAATACGATCGATGTCGGCTAGGGGAGAGATAGAGCCACGGGTTGTGTGTGCACGCGATCGTCGTGCACAATTTTTCGGCGTCTTTCCGTCTCTTTTCTTTCCTCTCTTTTTCTCTCTCTCTCTCTTTCTCTCAATCTTTTTTTCTCTCTCTTTCCGCTTGATGCTGCCACTCGAGGCTTGCGCACGACTGAGCTCGCGGAATGAGCTCGCGTGCATTCCCGGATATTCGCTGGGGGGATTGACACGTGTGCATCGTGTCCACTTGAGGCGATGTTTTGATTATATCAGCATCGTTCTGCACCGGCAGGTGGTGAATTTTGAAGGAACGATGTATCGTATTTCAGCCGGTTACGTGTTTTGAGACTCGCGCAGATCTGTACAGAACGCCAAACTCGGAACAAAGAGTAGGAAAATTGGCGATGCCCTTTATGAAGAGGACTAAAACACCATGTAGATGATTGAAGAGTAGATGGAATTGATTCGCTAAATTCGTATCGGGCGATCTTATTTTTGAAAAATTATACGTAGAACATCGTATCGAGCGATGAATGCATACGTATAGAAAAAAGTGATTCGTTTATAAAAAATAGTGTCACATATTTATAGTACGTGAAAAATGTACTGAGAATAATACGGTTAACTTTATATATACAGCTATTATAAGCCATTTTAATCAGTGAAATGGATGCAGGCTTAAAAAATGTTATTAAAAAATTTTTCTTCGAAACTTCTCATCGTCTTTTATTAAAATGTTATTATCTAATATGTTTACTGAATTAATATAAATGACGTATAAAAACAAGGACTCTAATGAGGTCGGAATAAAATGAAATCTTTAGAGTAAACCTATAAAACCTATACATCATTATTTAAAGCATTAAAATTCTTAAATTAAAAAAAAAATTTAAGTATAGGGGATGATCATATTGGTCAACTTTTTTTAGAACTTTTCCCGTCCAGTTAGGCAATTAGAGATTTGTTTAAATTGCAAGTATTTGTACACACTAAGCGATGGTACAAATTTGATAGTTTTACTTTACAACTTTATCGGGACACTTCGTCTTCCTTACTTATTTGTATTTTGTACAACATATACGCAATAAAATAAAAATATCTTTTATAATGTTTCTGTACTTATTTATACATTCATATATACTTCATAAAAAATGAATATCACAATAAACAAGAAAACATTTAAACGAACAAACGAACACTGCCGTTCTAAGCGCCAAACTGCAAATATATACAACGGCTATACAACTGTTTTCGAAAATCGTATTTCGTTCACTCGCAACGTTGAATTCGAAGTTTTTCCCCGGCAAAGCTCGGCCGCACGCGAGTTGGCATTAAAGCTGAAAGAGGCAAAAATCTATATAGATACATATATACAAGTTTCATCGAGCGTGCAGCCAAGCAAATCGTCCCAGCTAAGAGAGAAGCGTATAGCGCGCGAGCCAGCAAAAAGTCGCAGTAATTTTTAATAAAGCACTTTTCTCCGTGAATGCATAGGTGCGCTGCATCGAAACAGAGCCAAGAGAGTCAAGGGATGGAGCCTAGGGCCATCGGAGCACAGAGAGAGAGAGAGAGAGAGAGACAGAGAGAGAGAGAGAGAGAGAAAGAGAGAACCAGCTGCATACATATACTCGCATAAATACAAAGTTGGCCGTATAGAATTCGCCGTAGAAACTGCCAGTCGATTCTCTTCCACTGCATACATACACACACACGCACACACAGGCACGCAACTGCAGCTCACGTTTTCAATCGAGCTGTATATATATATATATATATATATATATATGTATACACGCCGAGCTACGAGAGCTCCACGCTTGTCTGAAATTCTCGTCCGGCGTCTGAACAGCTCACACTACAACACTGCACGAGACGTGGCAAGTACAGTAGAAAAGCGCGGCCGCGGGGCGCAAAGTACAAAAGATAGCGCGCACACACAAGTATGTGGAAGGCGGTGAGCGAAACTTCATTGAGCCAATTAACGGTGGCGGCGCCGACGACGACGAGGACGACGACGCGGGACAGAGAGCCGGCAATCCCTCGCCTGATTGAATTACAATTTGCATTATATCGATCTCACCTGTTCGGCTCAGAGCGCGCAGGCACACACATACGCACACATAGTCTCTACGCTGCCGTGCACCATCCAACTGCAGATGCATGGATATATGATGGCGCTTCAACTGCGCTCGTAACCTCTGCGCCCTGTAAGGTTTCGTCGCTCCGATTATAAGCTCCCCTTTTCTTTCTTACCTTGCTCGTATCCACTGTATATATATACACACACTTGTATAGGTATAGGTACACGTATAGGTTGCTGCTACTGCTTTGCGTAAGTTGCGGGAGTACAGGAGTGCAAGCTTATTCAGCTGTTCAATCTCTTCTTTGCGTGTTGGGTTCAATTTGCTCTGAACCTTCACCTCGCGCAGGGTAGTAGAATATTCTCTGCCTTACTGAGTCTACGGATCGTTTTACTTTCGCGGTAACCCCCGCACGCGTTCATCTCCTCTAAATTCCGCGCCCGTGTGTGTGTGTGTGTGTGCGCGCGCGTGCGAGTGTATATGTGCAGTGCAGTGACTGTCGATATATATAGAGAGAGAGAGAGAAGAGGGACGAGAAAGGAGGTAACGCTTCCTTTTTGGCTCGCTCTTTGCAGTATAAGCTCTTGGCAGACGCGTCGGGGAGAAACGAGGACGATTTGTACTTTGCACAGCCCTTCTCCTCGGGGCGCAGCGGATGGGATTTGCGCGAGTTTGAAAAGTAAGGATTAGGGGCGGTGGGAGCAGGGAGGGACGGTGGAGCGCGAAAAAGTTTGTTGCCGGAAGTTCAACTTACTTTGTGTGCTTATTTTTTTTCTTGTCCGAATCGCGTGATCTTCGCGAACTACTGCTTTTGAAATCTACTGTGTGTGTGTGTGTGTGTGTGTAAGTGGACGATGAGGGATGAGCAGTTTTCGAGCAGTTTTCAACTAAAATGGGAAAACAATGGGTTGAGCCGCAGGTTATACTCAATTCTATTATAGAATTATGGATACTTTTGTTGTTAACAGCCGTTTTGCGATGTCGTTAGAGTAGGCTTATTTAGGTTATTTATTAAGGAGTCTTGATATTCTGTATTTTAATAAGCTTTGATCAAGGATTATCTGTTCTGGTATGTTTCATTTCCTGCACTAGTTCTTGAAGGTTTTCTTATATAAAGAAATGATTTATTACAAGATTTCGATTACACGTCCCCATTTGGGTTAATACCTTAATTCAATTTTTGCGAAGACGTGAAAAACAATTTTCTTAATCCATTAGTTTTATTTATACATGGATTTTTTAAATGTCCTGAAAAAAGAATATAAACTAACATTATAATCTGTGGATTATCATGTACACAAATAAAATATTTTTATTCAGAAAGATTAGAATTTTTTACACATGTTGAAAACTTATTCAAGTTTATAATCTTCCATAAAATACGGTAAAGAATAGCGCTCTGGTTACAAAAGATTAAAATAATTTAAAAAATTGAACGAAAATAGTATGAAACTGCAAATGTTGATTAATTACTTACAGACATGTAAAGAAAAAGATTTTGCATACTATTTTCCTACTTCAAATAATGAGTCGAAAATTTTCCTTGTCACATTATTTTTTTGTACATTCCATGTCAATAAATATACATCCATAAATTACTATCATAACAGTATACAAAATCATCACTGGTACAGGATTGAAAATTCAGAATTTCCAATCGGTGGATCGGTTATAAAAAATAAATCTCAGGATGATGTAATAAAATATATGGAATATATAAATCAATAAGATGTGGTCGACCAAATATACGCGGTATATTCGGTTACATTGCGGTGTAGAAAGCGTGATACTCGAAATCGTTCGATATCCGACCTTCTTCGGACATACTTTTTGCCCAAGTAAATTCTCCGTGCGATATTGGCCGGTGACTAACGGCTGCGGGGATCACAGCATGACTTGAAAACTCCCATAAAATGCTTAGAGCTTGGAAAACTTGTGATAAAAATACTTACTTTCTTTCTTTTTTCTTTTTTCTTTTTTCTTTTTTCTTTTTTCTATTTTCTATTAAATATAGTAATAATGATAACGGAATTCTCTATCAATAAAAATTTTATGAAATCTTATGGCGAGGCAAATAGTTTTGTCCGAGGTTTTGTTTTTATATATAACATCATTAAACGAATGGAAATTGGAATTTTTTTTACAAACTTTGCACAAGGAAGTATTTCATTTTACTTTTGAATGAAATTAAGTTTAGCTTAAAAACCCCCTTATGATTATATTTAATTTCAACATTTTAATAATTTTTATTGTTATACACAATCTATTATTATAGAAATTTAATTAAAAGCTTGTCTAATCATTTACAGAATAATTCTTGCAGCATCAATTATAGCTGAAACGAGGAAAAAGAGCCGAAAAGTGTTGGAAAGCTCATAAAAGCCATTTGCATTCGAGCATAAGATAATCTCATAACTCGTCTCGCGCACAGAGCAACGAATATAGGCGCGAAAACTCAACTCAGAGGGACGAGGATATAACGCGCTACAACATGTAAATTTAAGTTGAATTCAGGTGACCGACATCGTCGGGTCCTATAATCCGGATTTCATTCAAAATCATGGTTCTACTAAAACAGCTTTATCTCTCGAGATAAAGCATTTTCGGGAAGGACGGGTGTAGAGTGCGAAGTGCCCCGTCACATGTTCGCAGGTGGCGTTTTAGATAAAACTGAATCTAGAGTTACGCGATAGTTATACCATTTCCAAACTTTTTGTACTTGATCGCTAGTTTTGCCATCAGAACTCGCGAGCTTGTAAAGACGCTTTAGTTAAGCTTTCTTTTGATGAACACAGCTGAATTGTAACGTTGATAACAATGATTATGGGTGAAATATATTTTGTAAGGTTTGTACCTAGTCGATGAACTAGTTATCAAAGTGACTCATCAGGTGCTAAGCTATCGATAGCCATATCAGTAGAGTGCCCCGATAAAATGGATAAGCTCAAATTTCTAATCAGTCCTATATATATA